>PVJX010021894.1:0-31316 GCA_004027295.1 Dolichotis patagonum | reverse complement strand
TAAGATACCCACTCTGGTTTGACTATTACTTGCTTTTGAAGTCTTATAATGTCTCTAATGTTTTGTTTTTATTAATGTTGTTATATACTGCTGAGACACCATGGTAACCATTGTAGATCACCTTGTATTGCAGTTTTGTGTGACTTTTCTGCCTCATGCTTTTCTAGGAATTGTTTTATCTTGCTTTGTTTTGTTTTTCCGGCTAATATAGAAATGATAGATATACATGTAGAGACTCACGCATGTGTAGAGCTTAAAAATAGTTTACGAGAACCAACTATATAACACATGTTGAAATAAACAACTACCTTGAAGAAAAAGAGACACTACAATACCCAGTGCTGATTCCATAATGTCATGATGTGAGGTCCAGCAAAACTATCACTTTTCGTTCAAAGTGATCTTAGCTCACTTTGCCTTGTCTAAGTTCAATACACATTAAGGTATGGACAGCTGTTTTGAGGAGAATGAGAGACACTATGACAGCCATTCATGGCTTCCCTAATGTCTGGTCTTGAAGACCTGTAATGTCCCCCTCGTCCTGCTCAGATCAATTCCATACTAGGCTGCTTCATGTGAATTCCCTATATGTGGCAATCTGGACAACTATTTGGAAGAAAACAAGAGTCAATATGATAGAGAGTGAATATCTCCAATTGTCTAGCTTTGAAATTTATGTCTTACATTGTTTTCTTGTGATCCGCATTGCTTTGTTTTGTTGTGTTTAATTTTACCCTATTGATATAATTGCATGTATATTTGAGTGGGTAAGATGGATGACCATATTGTTGTTTTTGTCAGATCGTGGAGCAGAACTGTTAACAGTCTCACTGATTGAATGTCTACTTTACATGTTTTAACTTTGTAATTAGAACAACTATTTCCAAGAAGTCAGTATGTAATTACTCAAGTAATAATTTCTTAGGTTTTATTGCTGTTGTACTCCTCCTTTTTTCCTTGAAATACTGTATTGTTGCTACCCTTTATTCTGTTTTATTTTGTTTTGTTTTGTTTCCCTCTTTAAATTAAAAAAAAAAAAAAAGCACAAGCATCACACCAGTCCCTGAAGGTGGCTGGCTCTGTGACAGGGACGAGTGAAGGGAGATTGGTGTTGTTAACTACGGAAAAGAAGGAGACATTTTTATTTCAAGGGTTTAAGGGAAAATATTTCTTTGCCCAAAAAGTTTGAAGAAGGTTGGAGAAAGGCATGAAGCTCCGAAGTAAATGAACTTAGACGATGCCCCACGACTGCATCTGAGAAGCCCAATGCAACAAGATAGGAGCTCGGACTCCTCTCCTGGGCCTGGAGCTGCCTCTACTGGGCTGGCAGGGTATTCTCCATCAGCGATATCCGAATGTCTCTGATCTGTCCACCTCAGCATCATAGACGTGGTCAGTCCTGGTCAGTCCAGCAGCTGCTGCTCCCAGGTGATAACCTGCTCTACACCACTACGACCCCTGCCAAGCTCTGAGCAGAGTCTTCAGGCATAGTTCCTGGAGAAACTGATTCTAAAATAATTTTTAAATCAAATTTATTGAGAGACATTTTGGATTCCATGTTTAAATTATCTTCATGAGATAGAATTCCACTAACACATGTTTAATTTGAATTTTCATTTCAATAATTGTGGGCAGAATTTACACTGGTAGCTATGTGACATCCACAGTTGTGTTTGTTTTTGTGTTTACTTTCAAAAAGCTCCACGGGGCCTAATTAATTGCCTCGCATCCCCCTATCAATGGTAACCAATGCTGGACACGAGCCACAGGGATGAGATTGGAATTCAAAATAGTACTAGCTTTAAACAGAAGGGCTAGGGGTACAGCAGTGTCAGAAGGCCTGTCCTGGGACACACAGAATGGGGAGGTGGGTGGGTTTGCACCTCCTGGTATTAGTAATTGCATGGGTGGAAGGCCTGAACAGCCAAACTCTGGGAACAGATGGAGGGCTTAGTTCCACTCTGAGCGGTGGTTATATTTGGAGAGACTCTTTGAGGTCTTCATAACCTGGAAATTTTATGCAATCCTGGATGTATCGTGGTCATAATAAAATCAATCTCTAGACTGGAACTAAGATTATAATTACCATTTGGCTCTCATTATTCAAGATAGGCCCTAAATTCTTATTCATTCATCCATTCATATATTCAGCAGCATATTAACAGCCCACTCACTGTGTGTCAGGAATTGTTTTGTGTATTGCTACTGCAATGATAAGCAAAAGCAGACCAGGTACTCACAGTTCAATGGGAGATACAGAGTAAGCAAACACAATAGTTGTATAATTGTAAACTGTGTTAAATATGGGGGTGCTTTGGTGAACAAACTGAATTTGTTCCACAATTCTGGGGAAAATAGCCTCTCTTATGTTCGTGTTCTTCACTCCATGCAGAGTTCTCCCACAGAAGCAGAATTTGGCTGGACGCTTCTGATTGTGAACTGAATTGTTTATAAACAGAAGCATTTGCGAACGAGGTCTCACAGCGCTTCGGAGGCAAGACAAACAGCAGAAAATAGGAGGAGGTGATCTGTGCTGGTTTTCCCTGAGCTAATGAGTTTAGGGCAGAGAGATGAAACATGAGTGGGGAAGAGCAAACACAGTTCTCCTGGAGGAGGGCATAGCATGGGGAAGGGCCCAGTGTGACACATCCAGAGCACTAAGAGAAGGCCGGGTGTTTGGATGAACAAAAAGAAGGGGACAGTGGCAGAAGTAGGCCATACTGGCTGGTGCCAGATTTTAGACATTTTGGTCTCCTCAGAGCAGTTGGAAGCAACAGAAGTATTTTAAGCAAGAAGATGGAATAACTACTCAGGCTACAGTTTGGAGAGTAGATTGCAAAAGGAAAAAAAATACGTGTAGAGAAACTAGTTATGCAGCTGCACAGAAAATCAGGCAAGTGCACATGGTAGTTTGAAATAAGAGGCAGGTAGCATTGGTATATTGGGTAAGGAATGCAAAAGTCAGGGGGAGTACAAAATGCTTTCTCCACTTCTGACCTGTATAACTGCATAAGGCCATTCGCAGAAACGCAGCACAATATATCTTTGTTATCTTTTTTTTTTCTAAGAAGGAAGAAAGAGTTACACTGTGAGTGTAATTCGAGGTACGATGCGTGTTTCAGCAGCTGAGTGCACATGTTGAGTAGAAAGTTTGGATGCTCTTTTTTTTTTTTTTTTTTTTTTGGTACCAGGGATCAAACTCACAACCTTGTGCTTGCCAGGCAGGCGCTTAAGCCACTGAGCTAAATCCCTGGCTAGTTTGGATGCTCTTTGAGGCTGTGGAGAGGCAGAGGACTGGAGAATCTAGAGAGATACAAGACTTTAACAACTGGAGTATATTAACAAGATGAGCCACAAAGGAACCCCAGAAAAAGATGCCAAAGTCTGAGAGAAGAAGGAAACAGGTCATCAAATCTGAAGAGAGAGAATTCAAGAATGAAGGAGCAGTGAAATGCACAGGAAGATTAAGCTACGTGAAGACAGAATTGTCCCTGGCTCTAGGCAAACGCCTGTCTTTCTTTATTTGTTTAGATTTTAATGCATGATGTTCTTTATTTACAACGTTATTGACAAAAAGGAACAGGGAAAACGCAATGCACTGCAGCTGATCCCATTGGGTTCGTACTCCATTTTAAATGCCCATCAAATTGTCCAAAGATAAACAATACTGCATCTGCGTGTGCAGTTTCCTTTATAAAGTGCAGTGCTCACATTCTAGGTAGACTTTAAACCATATACATACAAAGGGAAGGAAATCATCTTTGAAAACTGCATCAAATTAAGGGCTTTTAAGTGCAAATTTATATTGTTGATTGTTGAAGCCATTGAAGCTGGAAATTGACCACATGTGCAGGGCTGGCATGACCAGTTCAAAAAGAAAAGAGTACAAGGGGCAAGCCACCTGAAGAAGTTTCCAGAAAAACATCAAGCCCCTAGACAATCCAGGCAATGGGTTGCTAGGCAGCAGAGTTGAAACTGACATCATCCTTCTGAGAATATAAATAAACTTTCTACAATGGATGAGTAGTTCCTTTCCTCCCATCAGGAGAGTAAGGACTTTACCAGCCTTCAGCTTTGTTTTGTGCTTATTTTCACAACCTCTCTGGTCCTTCACCCCAGAAACCTCAAGAGCCACATGGCTTGTGGTAGTTGATATTATCACATGCCCCATGAACACCAAAAGCTGGAGAAACAATTACACTTCCTACTTGAGTGAACAATTACAACAATCATTTTCTGCACTGACCTTTATATTTCAATTTATCATTAACTACTATGAACTTACTATGAGATGTAGCCAAAGCCAGAAGAGAAGAGGCAGGGAGAATATTCCTTTTCTAGAGGAGAGCAAACTCTCCAGAATCAGCATGGAAAATGAACATTCCATTGACTCGAGGTGAAAAAAATTAATGTAGTCAATTTCAACTCATGCTGAGCTGCCTTAATCTTTTCCTTGTTTGGTGCCATGCTTCTAAATCAAGTGTGTTTTAGTCTTCTAATTCATCCACAACTTCCCTGGCAAAAGCCTTTTCATCAGCAGGAATGGCTCTGTCCATCCACTTCACGGTCCTCTTCCAAGTCACTGTGTTCACCGTTTTCAGCTTGACCTCCAGAAACTTCACTCCGTTTGTTTTCATCTTTGTCCGAAGCTTATACGCTGTACATTTTGAGACTGGCTACAGTAATGCCTGCCTCATTTACATCTCTTGGGATGTCCAGACAGGCTTAAATTTATGTTGTTTACACTCACAGAATCATAGACCTTGTCACCACCTGTGCCCTGAATGTAATGCATGTCATCGGCTTCCTCATGTTCATCACTGAGCAGTCCAGGCTGGACTTCAAACACCTCTCCACCACTGATCACCAGGGCATTTTCCGCTTTGAAGTCAGCTTTCCCTCTTTCCATATCTCATTCAAGTTCACCAATCTTTTCTTATCTTTTCCTTTTCTTCCACGCAAGAAAAGATTCTAATGTGATTTTGGCAACAGTTGGACCTAGAGCAGAATGCTCACTTTCAATGAGATTGTCTAATTAAATTTTACCTTCTTTCTCTTCTCTTCTTTTTTTTAATATTTTTTCAACACAAATCGAGGAGGAGGTGCATGAGGATACATACAGTATCACTCCCTCCAGGGTACACCTGAAACCAGCCATGTTGTTATCTTCAATAACTTCAAGGAAATGCTTGCAGACTATTGGCTTCCTGTTCACTACTTCTTTGAACTTTTTTCTCATTGCAGTTATCCATTGTATCCTTTTCAAGCTCTTCATCTCTTGTCTTAATGTAAACACTTCATTTTTCACATTTTCTCTCCAAAGTCGGGTCATGAGAAACCTTGCTTAGCACTTTCAGTGCACTGCCCCGCTTGAAGAAGGCACACACCACGGACTGGGGATCTGCACCTTTACGTATATTTTGAGCAGCAACGACAGGTTTAAAGAGCTCATTTAGCTCCTGCAATTCTTTCTTCTTGTTATCATTCTTCAATTGCTTTTCAGCTTCACATTGTGCTACCTGATATGGATTTTGTTAACCAAATTTCACTTGATGAGTGACAGCCTTGATAAACTTCTGTTGCTTTGTACCTTTCTTATTCTTTTTTAAAATTTTATTTAAAGAGAAAAAAGAACCAAAACAAAACAAAACAGAATAAAGGGTAGTAACAATACAGAATTCCAAGGAAAAAATGAAAAGAACAAAAAAAAACCACTAAGAAATCATTACTTGATAAATTACATACTGACATCTTGGAAATCGTTATTCAAATTACAAAATTAAAACATGCAAAGTAGACATTCAAACAGTGAGACTATTAACAGTTCTGCCCCACAATCTAACAGAAACAGTAATATGGCCACCCATTTTACACACCTAAACATACATGCAATTATATCAAAAGGGTAAAATTAAACACAACAAAACAGAACAAAGCGGATCACAAAAAAAGCAATATAAGAGACATAAATTTCAAAGCAAGACAATCAGAGATATTCACTCTCTATCATATTGACTCTTGTTTTCTTCCAATTAGTTGTCCATATCTTCACATACAAGGAATTCACACGAAACAACATAGTATGGAACTGATTTGAACAGGATGAGGAAGGTGTTTCAGGTCTTCAAGACTGGACAATAGGGAAGCCAAGAATGGTGTCATAGTGTCTCTCATTCTCCTCAAAACAGCTGTCCATACCTTCAAGTATGTTGAACTTAAACAAAACAAAACAGGCTAAAATCACTCTGAACAAAGAATGATAGTATTGCTGGATTTCACATCTTGACCCTACGAAATCAGCACTGGGTCTCTTTTTCTTCAAAGTAGTTGTTCATTTCATCATGCGTTATATAATTGGTTCTCATAAACTGTTTATAAGCTCTACACATGTATGAGTCTCTACATGTATATCTATCCTTTCTGTATTAGAGGGAAAAACCAAAACAAAACAAGACAAAACAAAACAATTCCTAGAAAATCATGAAGCAAAACAGTCATATAAAACCGCAATACAAGGTGATCTACAATGGTTATCATGATGTCTCGGCAGTATATGACAACATTAATAAAAACAAAGCATTGGAGACATTATAAGGCTTCAAAAGCAGGTAATAATCAAACCAGAGAGGGTATCTTAGTGAATCTTGTCATCTTTCAGTGTAGTTGCCTATACTCTTAGACTTGGTACTATCAATCATAACAGATTTAAATAAAATCAGTCAATATAAAACTGCAATCTAACAAACCAGATTCAAATAAGATCAGTCATAATAAGATAGTATAAGTTATACAGGGCTTCAGCTTAAGTTGATAGGAAATTAAGGATGATTACCATAGTATGTCCTGCTATTTTTGGGATAGTTGACCATGCCCTCAAATCTAATGTAAGTAGACAAACTGGAACAGCACGTAATCCATCTAAGCAGAGTGGTGAGAATAATGTAGATTTAAAATCTTGTTACCCTATTAACAATATCCTCTGCCTTCCTTTTTTAGACAATTCCTCCCCTTTCTCTCCCATAGGGTGCACTGCATATTTTGGGGCACAGTAATTCCCTCGGTTTTTAGATTGGGGGGAGCAACCTGCTATTTATCCTAACTGGTTCTGAACCTTCTGACTCCTGGACTTGATCTTGAGTTGTATTCCTTTACCTATAAAAGTGTCAAGATTTTCCTTCATTATAGCTGAGTAGTTCTCTACTACACAAAAGTATCCTGTCTTTTCAACCTATCTGCAGGTGTTGGTTGAGTTGTCTCTATTTCTTTCTGGTTCCCTGTCACATAGAGTATTGTTTTCTCATATTTGACTTTCTGTCCATAAACCCTCTTTCAGGTTAATTATGTTTCCTATACAGAGCATCTCGATGGACCCTATCTCCTGATCTACTCTGCCTGTTTCTTTTTGTTAGTATATCAAGGCTATCTATGTTAGAGATTACAGCAAATCTTCTCTGCCTCATTTCTGCTATTCTATTTTTCTGCCATTGGTTGTTTATTTTTCTCTTTCATTCCACTGTCTGCCCCATTCCCAGCCACCTACAACCAAAATAGAGCTACACCCAGACACGTAATAGTCAAGATCCCAGAAATTCAGTATAAGAACAGAATATTAAAAGCCATCAGAGAAAAGAAACAGATCACCTATAAAGGAAAACCCATCAAAATCATGACAGATTTCTTGACACAGACCATTAAATCAAGAAGAGCTTGGCGTGAAGTAATTCAAGCCCTGGAAGAAAATAACCTCCAACCCAGATTGATGTATCCTGTAAAACTCTCTCTATAAATTAATGGAGAAGCAAGATGCTTACATGACAAAGAGGAACCGGGAGAATTTGTGACCATAAATCCAACCCTACAAAAATACTGAAGGATATTCTAGAGAGAGAGATAGAATAGGAGGATTTCAGAAACAGTCGCAGAGAGTACCTTTCTTATTCTTTAGACCAAAACTTTTGCCCTCAATAATCTCCATCTTTTTCTGTTTCATCTTTTTGCTGCTCCCAGCCTGAGCTTGAGGTGGGGTAGAGGGGAGCGGCACTGCACTGACAGTGGAACCATACTTATGGAGGAGGGTGACCGCTAGATGGCTAGGGAGGATACTGAAGTAAGCTTTCCCAGTCCACGGGGGAGGGGAGAAGAGAAGTGAGGAGAAGGAGAGGACAGCCACATCCACAGCCACCTGGGAAAACAAGACAGGGCTTCTCTGCCTCATTTCCACTAAAAAAAAAAAAAACTTTAAAATAGATTAGAGATCAAACATGAAATGGAAAATCAAAAAAAAAATGTGGAAGAAAACAAAATCAAACAATTCCATTCACGATAACACCAAAAAAATTAAATACCTTGAAATTAACTAACCACAGAAGTGAAAGACCTGTGTAATGAAATCTATATTCCTCTGAAAAAGAGTCTGAAGAGAATGTTAGAAATTGGAAAGACATCCCCTGTTCTTAGATAAGCAGAATGAACAGCAAATTGACCATATAATAAAAAAATCTATAGATTTTATGCATCGCCACCAAAATATCATGCTTTTATTACAGAACAAAAAAAATAATTCTAAAATTTATATGTAATCAGAGGAAACCCAGAATATAAAAGCAATCTTGGGTAATAAGAGCAAGGCAAGAGGCATCACAATCCCAGACTTCAAATTATACTGCAAAGCCACAGAAGTAAAAACAGCATGGTACCAGTTGAAAAACAGACATACAGATCAGTGTAATAGAACAGAGGATGCAGAGACAATCCTATGCACCTTGTACCATGTGGGTTTTTTAATGGTTTTTATTATTTATTTATTTAGTTAGTTAGTTGGTACCGGGGACCAAACTCATGACCATGTGCTTGCAAGGCAGGTGCTTATTCTACTGAGCTAAATCCCCAGCCCCTGCCATGTGGTTTTTGACAAAGTAGATAAAACTATGCTGTAGAAAAGATAACTTTTTTAACAAATACTGCTGAGAAAACTGGTTCTCCTCATGCAGAAGCATAAATCCTGATACATATCTCTCACTTGTACTAAATCAAAATCAAAATGGATCAAATATCTATGAATAAAGACTGAAAAATGGAATTAAAATTAAAACTCTTGAAGATTCAGGCTGAGACAAAGTCTTCCTAAAGAAAATCCCAATTGCGCAAATAGTAATCCTGAGAATCAATAAATGGGATTATATCAAATTTTAAAATTTCTGCATAGCAAAGAAAACAAACTATAGAGTGAAGAGACAGTCTACAAGATGGCAAAAATAATTTTTACTATGTGCTCCTCGGGCAGAGGACTAATATGTGGAATATATAAGTAATTCAAAACATTTAGATCCCCCTAAATAAACAAAAGTCCCAATAAAAAAAATGGACAGCTGGAATGAACAAACACATCACAGAAATAGAAATACAAATGGCTAATGAATATATTTTTGGCTTTTAGAGAAACACCAATCAAAACAACACTAGCATTCTACCTTACTCTAGTAAGAAGGGTGATTATCCAGTTCTCAAAACCAACAAATTCTGGCTGTGTTGAGGGGCAAAAGGAATCCTCATACACTGTTGATGGGAATGTAAACTAGTGTAACCACTGTGGAAATCAGTAAAAGTTTTCTCGAAAAACTAAAAATGGAAATTTCATTTGACAGATCGATATCTCTTCTGAGTATCTTTCCCCAAAGAGCTAAAATTATGCTATTACAGTGGCACACGGCAGCATAACTCACAATAAGAACCTGTTCAAACCTTGTCGTGATCTGAAAGAGTTTATAAACTGTAATCCCAGGGAAAAGTTATTGGAATTCTGGCATATAAATTCCAGTCTACCACTTCCAGTGCAACCCACAGAGGGAATAGAGACAGAAACATGTCTGCAGTTATGGGGAGGTAAGGGGTCCTAAGTTCAGCTGGAACAAAGACCCAGGGCCAAGCCCAGGGCAGAACCCAGGTTTTATTAATTTGTGGAGAGGGGAATGACTCGGTGTGGAGTGACTGTGAGAACGGTGGGAAGTACATGAGAGCTGTGAGCTGGGCTGGGTAAGAGGCGTAATGGCACCTCTGCAATATGCAGAGACAAGTATGCAGAAAGAGGCTGGATTCTGGTAACAGGTGACCTCTAAGTTTGGAAGAATCTGTATAACACAGCTGTGAAAGTGTCTTGTGTTTTGGGTGGTCTGCTTCAGCTCTGATTGCCCTTTCTTGCCTGGAGACCTCACTGCCTCTTTCCCAAGGCTCAGTCCCAGCTGACAGCGAGCTGTCCCTCAGCCTAGCTCATGCGTAATAGGAGGGAGCCATAGACGGGACAGCACACGTTGTTCCTTTGCTTCAAAGGCTACTACACATCGGCACCTTGGCTGGACCCATCTGCACTGCACAAAGCCAGTCATGGGAATAGAGCATTAACCTAGCCAGCTCTGTACCTGTTAGTACACGGGAGTAAGGCAAAGGGGAACTGATATGGAGGCAAATTGTCTTCTTTCATGGGGAGTTGTCCCAGTGGTCCTCCACATTTACAATAGCTAAATCATGGAAGCGATCGATACATTTATTAATAGGTGAATGTATGGAAAAGAATGTGGTACACAATGGAATACCACTCAGCCATCAAGAAGAATAAATTTGCGTCATATGTAAGAAGAGGAGTGAATTTTGAGCCCATAACGCTCAGTAAACTAAGTCTGCCACTGAAGGCTAAATGTCATATGGCCACTAATACGAGAGACCTGGCAGTTTCCATTTGAAATAACACAAAGCCGAAACAACTCGGCGCTCATTAACTAGTCAGTGGATGGATATATTTAGTGTTTACATACATTAAGATACTAGTTAGCAATGCAAAAGTGAACTATTTACATACACAAAATGAATGAACCTCAAAATAAATACACAGAGTGAAAGACGCCAGCAAAAGAGAATGCATAATTCATGGGTCATTTATTAAAATTTTTAGAACACAAAAAGTAATCTGACTAACAGAAGGCAGTTCAATGGTTGCCAGGGAGAGGTGAGCAGGGAGAAACTAGAGGGCAGGATGAGAAGGGGACTAGAAGTGTTCTCCGCAGCGATAGAAATGCCCACTATCTTGATCACAGTAGTGCTTTGGTGTGTGGATTCATAGGCTAAGCAGATGCCTTTTGCAGATACTGAAGAACAGACAGTTCAGTTCACCCAGGATTAGAGATGTTGCTATATTGTGATTTAAAAAAAGATGAAAAGGAATTAATGCCAGAGCGTTAATGGAGTGCGAAATCTAAGGTGAAAAACTGAAATGAAAAGGAGAAAACCATTATTTTGTGAGCAAATGGAGGTTATGGTGCAGTTTGTAGGAGAACTATGCGAATTCAGAGTGAGAAGAGAGTAACTAAAAATTGTGATATGAGAGTAGGTTTGAGACAGTAATTTTCAGGGTAGACAGGCTTTACATGTGGACAAGCTTCCCAGGGTGACTGTTGAAACAGGAGCATTGCGATGGCCTCGATAGCTAAGTGTGTCCCCCTGGGATGCAGGGGTTGGAAGCTTTGTTCCCAGTTCTGTGGAACAGAGGTGATGAGGAAACGTTAAGAGGTACAGGCTAGTGGTTCACCTGGGGGCAGTCCATGTCACGGGTTGTGAAGCTTGGTTGTTCTCCGGTGACGTCAACCTCCTCTTTCTGCCACTCTCATGCTCCTTAAGGTGACCCAGCCAAGGGAGACCCTTTCAGTTTCCAGAACTGAATTGGATAAATCTCTTTTCTTCATAAGCAACATACTTCAGGTGTTTTGTTATAGTAATAGAAAACGGACTAATACAGACATCGAAAGTGGCTTTCCCTAAAAGAAGGAAGTTGAGATACCCCTTGGCGATATGCTACTGGCACACTGGATACTGCAGGTGGTGTTTGTGGGACATCATTTAGCATTTTCTGTTTCTGTATGTATTACAAACTGATATTTCGATCTAGAAGTTTGATTAGGTTGTTGAGTAGTGTTGTGTACTTTGGTTGGGACAAGCATAACATCTAGTTGTCTATCTATCTATGGTGCTAACATGTATTTCCAATCAGCACCCAGACTCACTAATTCAATGAGGTTCTCTAGGTTGACATTCTAAGTCAGTTAATTCTTCACTTCTTTTCTTAATGAGAAGCTTTCCCCCGTCAACTGTTTAGTCATCCTGAGGCACAGTTCATGTGGAGTAAATGCCTGATGCTTCCTTTTAATGACTTGTTCCCAAAATTATGAACTGGCTTCTTACTATTCTTTCAAAGGATTTAAAATTCTGAACACATGGATTTGTGCATATATGATTCACTTCAACACATTGCGATTTTCATCCGTACTGACACTTGCATTATCCACTTCTAGTCAATGGAAGCCTATTTAAGCCAGCTCCTGGGCCCCAGTACCCTTCTGACATGGCCGAACAGTGTATCACAGCATCATCCTTTTTAATGTCATAAGACAGTCTAAATTAAACCCCTACAAGTCATGCCTCAAACCTGAAATGAGCCATTTCTCCAAGACTTCTGGTTCCTTTCAGTGGGAATTCAATTTCAGAGATCTTCCCAGACATGCCAGCTTCTAATACCAATGTATTACTCAATTTTTCTTGGGTACTTTCAAAAGCCAAAGCTAGGAAACATTTTTTTAATGGAAACTGATATACTCATAGAAAGAATGCATCCGATTTACAGATGAATTGCAAAGTGGAAGAGCTGGAAAAGAAACACACAAATGAGAAGACACTCCAGGAACACTGCATCTCAAGAGCCCAGGCCAAACACCTGACCCAAGCCCAAAGCACCTGAACTTCCTCACCCTTCTTCCAAGATTGAAGTGGCTGCTTATAAAAGCTCAAAATGTCAGTGAAAGAAATAAAAAGAATCAAAATATCTTTACCACATCTATTAAATTTCTCTTGGTAATTTTGATATAAATATAATCAGAAAATACTGAAAATCTCAAGTATGACTAGTTTGGACTGCAACTGGGACTTTAACTAGATGGTGGAGAACAGTCTGACTATGTCTGTGAAATGGGCTTTTTCATACAGGATGGAAGAGATATGTAAATATATCAAACATGGCCCAAGAAATAGGGACACTTGAAAACTCTTTAAAATAAAGGAAAATGGTTTCATCTGGATCTAGAATAAAAGAGTAAGATGTGGAATATTTAGTTTTAACTTTGGCTCCTGAAATCTGCAAAGCTATAAAATTTTTACATAGTATAAAAAGCTTCCATGTAACTATGTATCTGTATGGTAGAAAGGACCCTCGTATTCATCTGGAAATCCATTCCCTATTGTTTCAGCAACTCTAACTTAGTGCTGACTGACTATATTGTTTCTATTGCCTCACTGTCCTCTTAAGAACAAAATTATTCATTCTTGCTGTCTTATTTGATGTGCCAAGGCAAAAATGAATTGGAAGCTACCCCAAATTCATTCTTGTGTGGTATGTTTCCCTAACAATTGGGATCCAGGGATCTGGGTATCTCTTAGGAGGTGACCATATTTGGTACAGCAAGTCGGGGGAGTTTCCTTGTACTATCTCTGAAGGCAGATATTTTTATCGCAGTTTTTCTTTGTCCTGATTAATGGTGTTACTCTATTCAATACTGTGTTGATGTGTTCTATAATGTTGTGTATTTCTTTGATTTTGCTCTACCTAGTAGAAGAACAACTATTGTGAAGACAACGAGATATACAATGTTGCCTGTTACTGTTGTCCTGGTGACCTACTGTGATGTTCTGTGCCTGTTTCACTATACTGTCTCAATTGGCTTTATTCCATCTTTTTTTTTTCTGTTTGCAGCTTCACTGTGTGTTCACTTTTATGCCTTAATTTTGTAACATGAACAGCTATTTTGGGGAGTATGTGGTTTGTCAACTAGTGATATATGGTTTTTTTTTGAGGTTTTGTATTGTTTCTACCCTTTTTTCTGTATTGCTTTTTTTCTCTTTAAATAAAATTAAAAAAAAAAAAGTAAGCTACATGGATTCTTTTCCAAACCCCTACCTCTTTTGTTCTTGTTGATGTTAATAATCTTATGTTCCTGATATATGACACTTATATTTGTTGAGGTTATTGACTTCCTGCACATGGCATACCTTTAATCTACTTATTTCCCCCCCACCATAAGAAATCCTTTCTTATGTCTCCAGGGTCCCTTCCCATTTGCAAGAGATCTATCCCCTTTTCTCCTTCTACTAATTCTTTGTTGTGTTTTTTGTTTTTACTTTGTCCTACTCAAATGAGAGATACTCTACAGTATTTAAACTTGTGTGTGTCTGGTTTATTTCACTTAACATTATATCTTCTGGGTACATCAAATTTCCTCCAGATGTCTCAAATTTGCCCTTTTTTGTAGCCAAATAGTATTCCATTATGTATGGCTACCACATTTTCTTTATCTAGTCATCTATTTATGGATATACAGGCTGCTTCCAGGATTTACCTATTATGAATTATACATAACTGCTGTAAACATTGGTATGCATGGATCACTGTAATATGCTGTCTCTGCCTGTTTGGTTAGATACCTAGAAGGGGCATAGCTGGGTCATAAGGAATTTCTCAGTGTAGTTCTTTGAGGAATCTCTGTATTTATTTCCATAATGGCCGTACCACTTTACATTCCCATCAACGGTGCAGAAAGGTTTCTTTTTCAGTGCCACCATGCCAGCATTGGTTGTTGCTTGACTTCTTAATGATGGTCATTCTCTCTGCTGTAAAATGGAATCTTAGTGTTGCTTTAATTTACATTTCACTAATGGCCAGAGATGTTGAACATTTTTTCATATAATTGTTGGCCATTTGTATTTCTTTCTTTGAGAAGTGTTTGTTTATTTTACTTGGCTATTTCTTGATTGGGTCTTTTATTTTAGGTAGTTTAATGTTTTTGAGTTCTTTATATATTGTAGATATTAGTCCTCTGTCTGAGGAATAATAGCTGGCAAACTCCCCCATCCTGTATGTTGTCTCTTTACTTTACTGGTTGAATAATTTGCTATGCAGAAGCTTTTTAATTTAATGTAATCTCATTTGTTGGTTCTTGCTGTTGTTTCATGTATTGTTAGGGGTCCATTGAGAAAATCCTTTCTTATGCCTATGACTTCAAATATTTTCCTACTTTATCTTCCAGAGGGTTCAATGTTTCTGTTTTAATGTTTAGATCTTTGATCCATTTGACTTTACTTTAGTACATGGTGAGATACAGGGTCCAATTTCAATCTTTTGCAAACAAATACCCAGTAGGAAACTAGCACCATTGTGGAATGAGTTACATTTCCTCCAACCTATGCTTTTGGCCACTTTTCAAAGATCAAATGCTTGAGTGTGTCTGGGGATGTTCCTGCATCCTCTGTTCTGTGCCATGGATCTAGATGTGTCCTATCTTTGTTGTAGCACAATCTCATTTTTATCACTGTTGCTTTATATTATAGCTTGAAGTCAGGTATTGTAATGCCTCTCACTTTCCTTATATTACCCAAGATTGCTTCTGCTATTCTGGGTCTTTCATGGTTCCATATGAATTTTAGTATTGTTTTCTCTGGATCTTTGAGATATGCTGTTGGTATTTTGAGTGGGACTGTATTGAATCTGTGTTACAGTTTTGACGATACTGGCTCTGACTATCCAAGAAAACAGGACACCTTTCCACTGTATGATGTCCTCTTCAATCTCCAGTGCTGTAGTTTTCTTTGTAGGAGCCTTTCACTTCCTTGGTTACCTTAATTCCTAGATATTTAATTTTTCTTGATACTACTGTGAATGGTATTGTTTCCTAAGTTCCTTCTCACTTAGTTCATTATTGGCGTACATAGATGCTATTGAGTTTTGCATGCTGATCTTGTATACAGCTACATTGCTGAAGCTGATTATTAATTCTTAGAGTTTATGTGAATTATGTAGGGCATCATGTCATCTGCAAATAATAATAGAGTTCTTCCTTTCCTATATGTACCCCTTTTGTTTCTTTCTCATGCCTGATTCCTCTGGTTAATGTTTCAAGTACTATGTTGAATAAAATTGGTAACAATGGGTATCTTTGTCTTGTTCCTGATTTTAAACGGAATGTTTTTAGTTTTCCCCCATTTAATATGATGTTGGCCTTTTGTTTGTCACAAATAGCTTCTATCAAATTCAGGTATGGTATGTCTGTACCTATTTTCTTCAGCATTCTTATCATGAAGCTGTGTTAGATTTTGTAGAAAGCCTTTTCTGAATCTATGGATATGGTCACGTGGCTTTTGACCTTCTTTGGTTTACATGATGTATTACATGTATTGATTTGCATAAGTTGAAACATCCTTGCATCTCTGGGATGAAACTTACTTGATTATGATATATGATCTTTTTGATTGCATTCTATTTGCTAATATCTTGTTGAATGGAATAGACCATTGGATTCTGCTTTTTGATCCATTCTGCCAATCTCTATCTTTTAATTGGAGAGTTAAGGCCGTTAGCATTGAGAGATATTACTAAGATATGTTATTTACTCTCACTAACCTCTTTCACTGCTGGTAACTCCAATCCAGTTAGCGTTAGGCTGGCCTTTTCAGTGGCATCTAATAGATTCTGGATGGTCTTTTCTTTTCTTTTCTTTTTTCTTTTCTTTTTGTCATTTCTTTGAGTGCTTCTTCATAATTTACCATTTTGTCCTCAACTCTGTTTTTACATTGATCATTTATGCATTTTGTGAGTTCTATACAGTTTTTATACATTTTTGTTTTTCTTTTCTTGTGCTTTTCATTGTTGCTTATCCATTGACCATGGTTGATGTTTTCATTTCATCTGGTTGTTTAGCATTGCTCATTTCATCGTATCTGTGTAGCATATTTTTTACTATTTTCTGGAGTTCTGGTTTGGTATTTATATATCTGTTGAGGTGGTCTTTTTTGAAAAAGTAAATAAATGTCCTTATTTCTCTATCTATTTGGAAGGAAAGCTATCCTGAATATGTCAGTCTCAGCTCGAAGGTGTTTGCATTTTGTATTTGAAACACTTCACTCCAGGCTCTTTAGACCTATAAAGTTTATGCTGTGAAGTCTCCTCTAATTCTAATAGGTTTACATTTGTATGTGATTTTTCCCCTCTCTGGCTGCTTTTAAAATTCTCATGTTGTTGTTGCTGTTGTTGAATGTCTGGCAATTTAATACAGATACATCTTGGTGCACTTGCTTGTTTCATCATAACCTACTTTCTAGAAGCCTTGCTTGCTCGTGTGTTCCTTTTCTCATATTTGGGAGACTTTGCTCTGATTTCTATAAACACATTAATAATTCCATCTGTGTTATCTTTCAGCTTTTCTCCAACTCCAGTTAGCCTTAGGTTGGCCTTTTGAGTGTCGTCTACTAGATGCTTAATGGTCTTTTCTCTTTTTGTGGCTGTATTTCTGCATAGTAAATACCTATAATAATTCAGACCTATAATAATTTAGATCACTTAGTTTCTGCTGGGTGTAGACAGTGGGGCCAGAACCCTAGATATAAATATACCATTAGACTAAACACCTTCTTCACTGACAATGTTTCATCCTCAACTTCTGTTTTTACATTGATCACATTATGCAATTTATGAATTCTATACATTTTTATTTCTGTCTGATATCTTTTCAAGGATTCTATATCTTTGGTGAATTTGTCATTCATGTGTTGAGCTGTTTTGGTCCACTCTTCCAATTTTTTACTTAATTCCACACAATTTTGGTTCATTTGCTCTTTGAACTCACCCAGTTTCTTTATCTCTTTTATAGACTTTTTGTAGTTCTGTTCCCTGGTACTTGCTTTCTTTTCATTAGTGCCCCTTGATTTGCATTAGGAGGGTTGGGAGACCTTGGGGGTCTTCTGTGGCCTTGCTTCTCCATGATGCTGTGTCTATGTATACCCATGGTTTATCATTTATGAACCCTCAGATAATACAGATATTGGCAGCGAGAAAACCAATTGACAGTCACCATTATGTTACCTGGGCTATAACAGTAAATTCAGTGACAATGACATCAAATGTTAACAGGATACTGACAGACCTTAGGAACCACTCATGAAAACGAAGAGGACTATGGTTTTGTGAAGACAATTAGACCATCCATATATTGACCTATAATAATTCAGATCACTTAGTTTCTGCTGGGTGTAGACAGTGGGGCCAGAACCCCAGATATAAACATATCACTAGACTGAATGCCTTCTTCACTGACAGTTATGGCCTCCAAATCTGCTTTCCCTGACGGCACACAGGCCCTGTGTGATCTTCCATGTGTGATCCAGGCTTGCAGGGGGCCTCAGGAGAGCTCTGTTTAGAGCTCTCCAAGCCTATTTCCCATGGTCGTCTCCCACCTGGTCTCTGCAGCAGGACAACGCTTCAGTCCTGAAGGGGACTCTCCTCCTCAGCGTGGTCTCTTCTCCCATCAGGTCAGTCTTCTGGTTGTCACTTCTGCTGTCCCGTGTGGGGTTGGCATCAGCTGGTGTCAGAGTGCATGGTTTTAGTGTCCTCCTGGATGCCGCACAGGTGGGTGACAGCACTGGCTGAAGAAAGGCACCTTATTCACCGTTTTGACTCAGTAGTACGAGCTAGCTAGTTCAGCTCTCTGGAACTGGTGTTTTAAATGATTAGAACCTGACACTAAACTATAGCTTACTGTGCTCTGGAAAGTAAATTTTTCACTGCTACCTTAGTGTCCAGAAGCTTTTTGCTTAGAAATATACATTCACTGAAGTCTCTGATTCCTGAGCCCACACACTAGTATGCCAGGGTCCAGCCAGGCACAGCAGCCTTGATAGTAAAAGCCAGTGTTTGCCATCCTTAGAAAGCAATACAGAACGACCAGTCCCATCATACCCCAAGCTTTTGTTTGTCGGTGAACACTCCTTACTCTATAGTTACACGTGGAACATCTGTTTTGAGTGGACTTGGTGTTATATAATTGCGCTTTATTCATACTAACTTTTGCATATTATAGACTTCATTTGCATTGAACATAAAGTAAAACAAAGTACAAATGAAGTGAAGTAAATGTCTGAATGAGAAACCAAAAGCAGGAGCAAACAGAGGAGGAAGCAGGAAGGGAAGACTAACTCAGGCCTGGTGAGAGGCAGAGGAAGGTGGTGGACCAGGGTCGGGGGAATGAGGCTGTTGAGACCCCAGAAATGACTCCAAAAGTGCTGAGACACAGCAGCCTCTGTGTCTGCAGTTGGAATACAACATTCCAGCAGTCCTCAGGGCAGCATCTGCCAAGGGTAGCCGGCTTCCCCTCAGGTCCCCATTGTGATGGGGATAGCCATGTCCTCGAGGCAGGGAGGACACAGTCTGATTATCGTGCTTCTGCATGAGCCCCTCTGTTCACGTGTCTCCAGATGTTAACCTCACCTTCTAAGGGCGCCCCTCATTCTAACACCCCAAATATCCCAGAGCTTCTGGAAACATAACAGAAGAGGGAGGAGGGGAGCCTGGACTTGTTGTCAGTGCTGGTGGGTGGATGGGGGTCTTTGCCTTTTGCACTCAAGGGGTCAGCTGCATCCCTCGAGCATAAGGAGGTGCTGAGACAGACACCCCAGCTGTGTGGGGGCAGAGACAAAGGGTCCCTGCCAGAGAGGGTGGGACACATGGTGTCTGCCTGCGTTCATGCTTTGCGGTGAGATCAGGGTCAGCCAGCTCAGCCTCTGTCAGTAAGCACAGGCCAATGAGGGGACGAGACAGTAAATAGTGGTGTAAGCTACCTGACCACATTAGTCCTCAGTTTCCCCGTCACTGAAATGGAGGTGGTACTAACACCAGCTTCCTCACTCTGCTGAGGGAAGCAGTGTCATGATGGAAAGAGGTGCCTGGTGTATAATCAGGATGCGTGACAAAGACACCGAACCTGGAAACTGCTACTTTCAGCTGAGCGATTTGCATGTTTAACGAGCCAGGTGCTGGGGAAAAGCCAGCCCGAAGAAGCAAAGCTCTGAAGAATTGGGATGGTTTGGATTTGGATCAAGGAAGTTCATTTTGAATCCCAAGGGGGCAAGGACTCGGCCTGACAGGCCCTGAGGTTCTTGGCAACCGTTTTGAACAGGTGCACAACAGCCACTCAGCCTGCCCCAAACTGTGTGCTCCCCAGCAGCCAAGACAAAGGAATGAACTCTAGACCCCAGATCCTGCAGGAGGGATGACAACACGTCTTGACGAACAGGGCAAATTCAAGGCAACTCTGAGGGCCCTTGTTACATTCTTGAGCTGCAGGCGCGGCCGCTGCTTGGGTTTCAGTTATTCTTGGCCTCCTCACTGACCTGGGGCACTGTTTCCTCCTCCTTGCCTCCCCTCTCCCCCACCTCTTTTTCAAAAATGTTTAAAGGGTTTTGTCAGTGAATGATCTTATTCATGGAGCAGGCATGATGACAGTTCACAGAAATAAATGGGTGCTTAACTGTGTGTCTAATAAATCCATAACAAAAATAAACAGAAGGGAAGAGGGCTTGGGAAAGAAAGGAGGCAGGCTGGCAGGCGTGAAAGGAACCTGTCACGGTGATTTACACAGCCCCTCAACAGGCAGTGTCCGTCCAGCCCCTCCTCGTCATGGCTGACCTGGAGATGCAAGAGGTGGACTTGACCGTACAAAGCAGCCAGCTGGAGGTCAGTTCCTGGATGGGGCGCACCTGCTGGATAGGAAAGGCGTCGGGAAGGCCACTGGGTCCACCGCCTATTGGTGAGGCAAGGGTGAAATGCAAGGAAGCAAAACCAGCCTGATGTTGAGCTACCTTCCCATCAGGGTCCACACCCAGATTACAAATGGCAGCACCAGGATCTTCCTGCCCACTCCAAAGCCTCCTCCACCCAGGATTTGGGAGACAATCTGGGATTAGAGGCATATCCAGTTGAATTTAACAAACACCTGCTGTTCCAGTGTTAATCACCTTTCCAGGAGCACAAGGGGCCTACCTGAGACATTAACCCTCTTTTAGCAGGCCGGGCCTGGCGAGGACATTCTTAAGGTTGTATCTTCCATGAATCACCTCCCATACCCAGGAATAATGCCATCTCACAGAGTCAGAGAAGATGGAAATATCACAAAAACTTGGCGGGACTCCCTGACTCCACCCCACACTCACTGGAGTATTCATTTCTCCAAAGAGATTTTAGCTTATTTGAGGGCCAAGAGGTATTGCTTTGCCCCCTTTTTTCCCTCTCCCTCCATTCACCCCCCCCACTCCAGTAGTAGCACAGGAGCAGACACAAAACAGATGCTGAGGAAATGCTTGTTGACTTCACCGCGTGAAGGCTGCTCATGGCTGTACAGGAAAACTCATGCACTCTGGCTCCTGACCCTTATGGGCCTTGGGCACCTGAAGGTCTCCAGTCACTCATGTCTCTTCCAGTTTTCCTTTCTGCAAAATAGAGAGGATATCTCTGGCTACCACCCACCCCAGCCTGTAGATTTGGCTCTAATCCTCAAAACTGAGCCTTGGGCACGTCTGGGACCTCTTGTGCTGGCCTTTCCAATCACTCCAGGATGAGCTCACTTCCCCACATCTACTCCTAACATCATGGGCCAATCCAGCCTCTCCATCCATCAGCGGATGCCCATTATCCCTTTGGTCTAGATAAGATTTTAATTTTTGTTTTAGACAAATGCCTTGGGAGAGTTTGTCTTCTCTCTGGGCTATCCACTGCAACATTGCTCAGGTCCTCTTCCAGGGAAAATCTTAGGAGGGCTTTTCTTCAGGCCTCTGCAAATGCTTTTCCCAAAAAGAATTAGCACAATTGGTGGCAAACTTCCCCTGCCCATGAGGGTTTCTCTTGGGGAAACTGCCCCAGCATTATTTCTCCTGGGGACTGAGAACACTTTAGTAGACAGCAAAGCTGTTTGGTCTGCCTTCCTTCTTGTCTCCGGCAAACAGTTCTAGCCACCTCATGCCCTAAGGACAATGAATGCTGCTCTGGTGGTGGCCAAGGATCAGAAAAGGTGCTCTATGCCTGGGGGCCTCAAGGCTTCTGAAAGAGGGCTGTACTCCCCCATACCGCAGAAAACTCTAAACCTCTGTCCTTCCAGTTTGTAAGTTGGTAGGAAACCAGGAGAATCTACAGGCCTTTGGAGACCTCAGCAGAGAAAAAAGATTTGAGAACACATGAACTAAAAAACAGCCTCAAGGAATTCACGGTCTAATAGGGAAACAAAAGGAATCTGTGTCCTCTGTGAAAACACAGGAGAAGCACAATGGTAGTTACCAAAGGTGCATTGAGAGGAAAGGCAGGAGAGGAGAGAGAAGAAATAGAGTTAATGAAGGAAGAGGTTACTTCAGACTCTGCTGTTGACAGATGTGAAGAAAAGGAGAGGCAAGGTGCGCAGGGGAAAGGATTTTGTCTCTTGGGCCCAGAGAACACTGGATTCAAAGGCTTCAGAGAGGAGAAAGAGATATCTGTGCATTCGAGGAGGGAGCTGAGTGGGCCCTGAAGGAAGATGTTTACATAAAGATTGCACCCAGAGCTTTAGGCAAGGCAAGCCTAACCTGCCTCAAAATTCTGAAAAGGAAGTTTTTTGTGCAAAACACACTTCAGCTATCCTAGGACTTACCATCTGTCATAGTTTATGTCAGTGGCCCCCAAACCTTATGCTATTATGGACACAACAAAATCTAAGAGTTTGTAACTGGTTCATTATCTAGCCTGGATTGGTGGTATGTTTTACCTACCCAGGGGTGGAGCCAGGATATGATGTAATGGCGGGAAGAAGGTGTGTCTCTCTCTCTTTCCGGTTTGCACCTTGCTGTTTGCAGCAGCCATGAACTGCGGCCCTACCACACCGCACTCCCTTGGAGCCGACTGAGTATGGACTGAATCCTCCAAGAACTGTAAGAAATAAACCTTCCCTTCCCTAACTTTGGGCATCAGGTATTTTCTCTCAATAATGAGTAAAAAGTAAGACACCACCCCTCCACAATTCCTCGCATATGGACCTGAAAATGACCAAATTATTGACATCGGCAGGAGAGGGAGTAGAGGAGAGCCCCAAGACGCTGTTTAAGGCAGATGCGAGGAAAGCGGTGACTGCTATGTCTTGTGCTGAGTGGACACCCCAGGCCAGCTGACAAACCACTATTTCTGTTAAGTATGGACTCTCCAGTTTAGTTCTAACCCAGGCCCAGACCAGGGGTATACAGCAAAGATGAAAGGTCATGAAATGATGGTCAACTCTAAGTACTCGGTGGAAAGGAAGAAAGGCTCAGAGTGAGGTCAGACCTCCGCTTGAAGGCAGTTCTAGAAAATCCCCAAACTGGCTTATTTAGGGTTGGCTTCTCATCTATTCAAACTAGTTTGAAGGCTCATGGCTCATACCATAGCACTCATTTGGTCACTGAGGGCTGAGTGTTGTGTTTTAGCAAATGCTTGCAGATGACCTGTAAGCAATCTTGAGTGCACAGTGCCCCAGAACACAAACTCACAATTAAATGGATGACTTGGGATGCTTACTGACAGTCTGGGGCCTACACTAGGTTCCCTTTTCTCATCAAAAAAGTGGCCTGATGTGGGTGCTGAGCCAGGGAACAGCAGCAGGGTTCCCATACTGTGGATTCATTATCGTGTGAGGACATCCTAATGACCCAGACTTCAGAGAACTGAATCAGCCCCCAGCTCTATTCTCAGCACGGCTCCAGAGCTACAGCGGGGATCCAGGAAAAACATGATCCTCACCTTGTTACTGAGTTTGCAGGGTTTCCTGCTTAGTATCATTTACCAAATTTGCAGTACCACATGCACATAATGAAACGGCTCCAGTACAAAGGGGACATTTTAATCAATGGCCAAGGAATGGAGAAGAGGAGTTCATGTTCTACCAACATGCAGTAGAGTATGGTGTCTGGGCTTTTATGAGGACTGGCTCATGAGGGGTGTTGTATGCACAGGAAGGGGAGATTTGAAAGGATCAGAATGCCCCTTTTTTCTTCCCTAATTTGGGTGCCGTCAGACGCATCATGGCACCCGCGGTTGTGATTTTAATCATGGAGTGTAGTGAGCTCAAGGTCTTCTCATGCCATCAGAACCACACTGAGCTGGCCCGGACCCCCCTCTGAGACAGTGAATATGCAGTGAGGCCAGGGTAGGCAACTGGCACAAGCGATTATCAACATTTAGGCTCTAACTTTTGCAAGCAAGCAGAATCTGAGTGACAGAACAAGCTTTTGGTAATGTTAGGGCACAGGCTGGTGGCATGACTAATGAACTTATTTAAAAATGGAAGGAACCACCCATGTCACAGCCTGAGGGAAAAGTATGTATGTAGTGTTTTCTCTCCAAGTCTCCTAAAGCAGAGACCTTCCTAAACAGAAGAGGCCAAGTTGTCTATACATCAGCTTCTTGAAGTATAAATTCTGGAAGAATTACCTCAGTTCTCATCTTTTCTCTAGAAAACTTCAAGAATCAGTCAGTGTCCAGACTCTCAAAGTAAAATCCTAAGCTCTCAGAGGTCACCATCGGGTAAGCTAATAAAGGGACATAAGGCCTGCAAAGATAGGTGTGGTAGATTGATAACTGGTGATCATCTTGTAATACCAGCCGTACTGAATCAGTATTGTGCTGAGTGTGGATGGCCCACCTAAGGATAGTTGCCAAGATGAAAAGGAGAACTGGAGAGAAGAGTTTATAATTGTTGGTTCTCCTGTTGCTGTTGGTTCTCCTGGAGGAGTTTATCGAGCTTCTTTCCTGATATGAACTTGGCTGTTCTCATCATCAGAGCAGCTTGGGACCTTGTTTTCATGAGAATGGCTGCAGTTCACTTTGGGGGGAACTCTGGTCCTCACACTGAGCGTCACTTCTTGGCTCCGGAGAGGAAGATGGTTTGCTATTCAATCTCCAGGAGAAGCTTGTCATGCTGGCTTCCTGATATGAACTCAGCTGTTCTCACTGTCAAAGGAGCTTGGGACCACATTGTCTCTGAGGATGTCTGTGGTACTTTTCAGGGAACCCTGGTCCTTACTTTAAGCATTGCATTCTGGCTCCATGCAGAACCTTCAACCTACTGGCACAGATCCTTCATTCCACAGGTACTGACTTTCTGGCTTTCACCACTGACCTTTGGGCTTTTCCAGAGCAGATTGATGAAACAGACTTGCATGAGATATTGTTGTGAGCTGTAGGCCTCCAACTGGATTCACGAGAGCTCTGTCATGGGCTCTAGGTTTTCAGCTGGACTCATGCAGGATGTGGCCATGGATCCAGGCCCTCAGCTGGATTCTTTGGGTCTTAGTGTGTGGACAGATTTCCTGCACTCTTTCTTTTGTATTTGACTCTTTGGGTGACCACTGCAAAATGATACTATACAACATGTGTCCTGTGTTGTCTTGTTCTTCTTGCAAATCCTGACTACGACAGTACATGACCATGTGAAAATGGAAGTCAAGTGATCCAAGGAAGATGGTGAGGAAGAAAGGAGTGCTGTCCACACTGGAAACCATTGGATAACCTGTCACCAAGCTCCCAAGCCCATGACAGAACGGTGTGTGAAGCAGGTCACAAGTCTTGGAAACCTGAGACAAAAGGGAACGATAGAGCTCGAGGAAAAGCCCAGTTTGGTTTCCAGCAAGACAGAGACAGCAGTGAGCCTGTTTGTAGATGGCCCATTACTTTCTTTTAAAAATTGAAAGCAGAACTACCACATAATCCAACAATCCCACTACCAGGATATGTTCAGAGGAAACAAAATCAGTCTGTCAAAAAGACATCAGCCCTGCTCATTGCAGCATTACTGACAATGGCCAAGATATGGAATCAACCCAGCTGTCCACCAAAAAGTGCAGGAAGAAATTATGCTACAGACTCAACTGAATAATGTTCAGCCATGCAAAAGAACAAAATCCTGTCATTTGTTTAGCACCATCGATGAACCTGGACAACATTAATATGAAATCAGATAGTCACGGGAAGAAAAATAACCAAGTTCTGACTCATGGAATTGCAAAGAGGTGACCACCCAGAAGTAGAGGATAGAATGGTGTCACCAGACACTGTGGTGAGGCCTGGGGGTGGGAGTATACAGACTGCCTGACAATGATTGAGATGTTGGTTGAAAGATACAAAATTTAGGTTACAAAAGAAGAATATACTCAAGAGATCTGAAATTGCTAAGAGAGTAGATTCCAAGTATTTTCAGCACACACACAGAAATGATTAAGTATATGATTCACAGATTAGTTTGCCTGGTAAAGCCATTCTATAATGTGTACATATTTCAAGACATGTTAAGGCAGTTCATGATACATAAATATGTAAAATGTTTATTTATCAACTTAAAGTGTTTATGGCTGAGGATGCAGCTCGGTGGTCAAGCACTTACCTAGCATGTGCAAGGTTCTGAGTGCACTTCAACTACTGTCTCCCAAACTATATTTTTTGTTGAGTTGGGGTTTTTGTTTATTTGTTGGTTGGTTTTTTTTTTTTATACCAGGGATCAAACTTATGACGTTGCACTTGCCAGACATCCCAAAATACATTTTTAAAGACCCAGCCTTGTCCCTCGTTGAGTCACTGGGCAAATCCATGCAGCCTGAGGCTAGAGGATAGACTGAGGATGGAGGTAATCTTAGGCTGAACCCTGCGAAACACAAAGAACGATAATCCCAGGTCTTAACTTCACCAGTAAAGTGAAGTTTACTTCACTTCAATCCCTGAATCAAACCCAAAAGAAGGGGCTGTAGAGTAAGAGCTGGAAGTTAAGAACCCAGAGCCCAGCTCTCTGCTACACTAGCATGTGTACATGTATAAACGGTTCTGTTCAGAGACAGTCACTGTCAGACACCACAGGAGAGGACAGCATGAGTACCCAGGCAAAGAGATCACAACCCATCACAGGAGTCAGAATCCACCTAGAAGAACTCTCTGGGGTGGGATGAATAGGACAGAGCAGTTCCTTTAGCATGAGACTAACTTGGCACAGAGCCCCCTGCTCCTTCTGGCCATTGTGTATACACGGGCCAGTCATGAAATCGTACTGTGGGGTGGCCTAGAGGTGAGGATGAGAGCTTTCTGCAGGCTCAGCACAAACAACCTTGCACAGGCAGCTAGGTGTGGTCTGTGCAAACTGGTTCTCAGAGGCCAAGTGCTTGACTCCTTTGTTTATTCACAAGAGTTAAGAGAAAGGCTGCTTTCTCTTTGTTGGGTCTCAGTAGCAAAGGGGACGGAGGCACTGCCTTGGCAGTGTCAGGACTCTGGTCCTTTTCTGATTGTCCACATTAATGAGGAGAAGTAGGCAGCCAGATGATTGAAAGCATGCAGAGATTTCCTGTTTAACTCTGAAATGAATTATTCGATTGTTTCACAAAGCTAGTAACCGGTTCTGCTTCTTAGTTGAGGCCCCTGTTAAGACTGGTTGGTATTCCCCATGCCTGCAACTTGGCAGAATGACTGGATAGTGAATGACTGGCCATCCACTAATGAGGTACTCTACCCTTCATGGCTCCACGGAAACAACCGGAAGGTGACCCCTGGGAAATCAGGCATCAGAGCTAGAATGCATGAGAGTCAGACAAGGAGGGAGGTTGGAGGGAACCAGAGTCCTCCCTTTGGACATTCTGGTGCCTGCATCTTTCGTGGTGTTATTAAAAGCAGAACATTGTTTTAACTTTTTTTTCCCCTTTGTTTCCTCTTGTTCTTTTTGCAGTGCTTAAGAGGGAACCCAGGGCCTCACATGTGCTAAAGACACAGTCTAAGCCGTGAGCTGCATTGCCAGCTGGGACATCCTTTCAATTTTAAAATTACTGAGTAAATCCAGCCACGCTGTTCTCAAACCTTCTTTTCTGAAAGTACCAGAGCCCATCATGCATCCAAATGGATATTTAATTCAGAAGAACTGGGCATATGAATAAGAAACCAATAAAAATGATTACCTGTAAGATGTGGGGGTAAGAACATGGCGCAGAACCATGACTTCTCTCCTGCAGTTTTAACTTCGGGGGTGTATACATGCATCACCTCTTTGAAAAAGTACTATTAGCTTTGGAAACCCAGCATGTAGAGTGGGTCCAGCCTCTGTTCCTTCCTCAACCCGGATCTCACACCGATTCCCAGGGCTCCTGGCACATGGGTTCAGGTGGACTGACCCAGTCTTTTGTTTTGTAGACGAGGAAGGAAGGGCCAGGGAGCCCAGCTGTCCTTCTGGTTTCCTCCCAGAGGATACATTCAGGAGGGTTAGAGACACACCCCAAAAGAAACAGAACACTCAACCCTTTTGAAAGATTTATTTTTAATTAAAAAATAAAAGTTATCTTAACATATCTGCATTGGCAGCTTTGGGGAGGGTAACTAAAAGCAAGAAAAACAAGGCGTATCAGTTCTTGGTCACCTGACCATCTTATTATAATGGGTACAAAGGCACACATGTCTCCAAACAAACAAAAAACAAACAAACGTGATCCAGAAACATTTCTAAGAACTTACCATTCCCTTCCTCCAACTCATTTGTTTGCCCACCCCCCGAAAAACCCCAAACATTAAATTCTTTTAAAACTACAGAAATAAGTGCTGAGTCGGTGAGGAGCCTGGGCAGGCCGTCCGAGCGCCTCCATCTCTCTCTGCTTGGACCACTGGCTGCCCAGGGACAAGGGGCAGGTGGGTGAGACCCTCTCCCGCAGGCTGGCGCAGAGTGGCTACCTAGCCCAACAGCTGTCACCTCAGTGGGGACAGGAGCTTGAAGGCACTGTCTCTCTCAATCAAGGGCACCTATGACTTAGCAGCCTTCCAGGAAGAGGAGGGCCTAAGACAAGCAAGTCTTCCTCGGATGCTTGCGATGAAGGCACACTGAGAACTGGGCGCAGGGAGGCGCGCTGGCCGGGTGGTTACAAGCGATTCTCTCCCTGGCCTCCCTGCCTCCACTTTCCCTGTCTTCCCAGTCTCCTGTTCCCTGGCAAGAGTTTTATTTTAGCTTAACGGTGGGGGTTTGGAAGAGGCCACCAGCAGCTCCTGGGGCTGGCCTGGCGGCTCTGCCACCTCCAAGGGGACGTCACCAGCTTTTAGTTCCTGCGCGTCACAGGGCTCTTCCTGCCCCTGCGAGGGCTCCAGGCTCTTCCGGCTCTGGGCCTGGCTGTGCATCTTCTCTTCAGCTTCGATCTCTTCTGATGTAGGGATGGAGTTCTTCTTGGGGCGACCTTTAGGTTTTGTGGGTGCTTCCTGTCCACCTTTCAGAACCTACATGAGAAAAAAATGTTACAGAATCTAAGAAATAGCTCCTTTTCACCATTTTCCCACTCTAACAGTACAGCCTCCCTCGCACAGCATCTAAACCTTCCTTCCCAGCCAGTGACACAGGGTTTGGCAAAACGTATTTTAAAGTCACCTTCTGCTGTGGTCTGTGAAATGGCTTCATCCACTTCTAGTCAATACCCTAATCTGGGTTTTTATTCACATAATCACAAATACAGGAGAAATCTTCTTCAGGGAGTTGGGGATGCAGTTCAGGATCCCCAGGGCCTCCCACAAAATAATTAATTCAATAAGGAAAAAAGTAAAAATTAAAACATTAATCATGTTGGCAGATTAAAGGACAATGTTTATGGCAAGCAGGAAAACAATCACACTCTAATGTGAAAGTTTAAGTAACACAACCCTTTTAAGACTATCTGAGAATTCAAATCAAAAGTCTCAAATATGTAACCTTTTTTTTAACATGAAATTCCTTAGCATAAATTCTAAAATGTCACTAAGACTGAGACAAAGGTTGATTTGTAAAATATTCATCATGATATTGGTTATAACAGCAAAAGTTGGGGGAGTACTCTTAAAGGTTCAGCTATCTAATCAGATAATAATTATACTATATCCCAAAGAGAAGATATTTGATAATCATTACAATGGGAAATCTTACAAATACAGTGGTACTTCAGTTCATGGATTTAATTCTTTCCACGATTCTGGTCAAAAACCAAACTGGACAAAAATCCAATCACAGTTCTCCATAAGATCATCACTGGACCTAACCATTGGATCTGATGTGGTTTAACTGTATATTTTTGTGAAAAGTAGGCTACTAGGAGAAGAGACAAGATGGCAGACTGGTAGGTAGCAGGAGAGAGACCCTTTCTGAGACAGCTCAAATGCCAGAATAAAACACCCTGGAGAGACCCAAACAGAGAGAGATAGACTCTCACAACCCAAAAAGAAACTAAAGCGCAAAAACCCGCTCGAATAAGAGGTCCTGGGGCTACTATTAGTGAAGATAAGATCAGTGAGCACGGCACCCGCCTCGAGATGCCTGAATTCCGCCCGACCTGAACAAGCGATCCGCGCCAAAGCGACTGGCTTGAGCCGCCGGAGTGCAGAGCAGAACAGCCCGCAGCTCGCCGGGACCGGCACTGCACACGACCCACCCAGAGGCACCGTGAATTCCCACCGCAGCCGTGCTGAAGTCGGAGGGCGGGCAGTCCAGCAGTTCTCGGGGACACCGTGAGTGATGCGTATAAGACCCTCCCACGGGAAAGGGGAAACCAACTGGACGACATGTTGGATTTGGGCAGGACAGCCCTAACTCCATAAGGAAGTGGCTTCAGCTGGTTACTCCCCTCGCGGAGCAGATAGGTGGAATCTGCTTGGATTAGGCCATGCCCCTGGCGGGAACCCAGTTACTTCCCTGAGATCAGTGCACACTGATGCAGTGAAGGCCTGCAAAGGTTGACTGGCCCAGAAGGGAGGAGCTAGCGCACACTGCCCATGGGTGATCTCTAATCTTTGATAACCTATTGAAGAGGGCTAAAGCTCCTAGCCTGCACCCTCTAGAGGAGCCTTAAACAACAAGAAAAGGGTCTGGGAATTACACTGTACACTTGTATGGAAGGAACCAAAAATATGACGAAAGGGAGAAATAAGAAAACACTCCCAGCCCCCAACCCTGAAAACATTGATCCAGGAGAGGTAAATACAAAAGAGACTGAGGGCAGCAAAAAAGCAACGTCAAACACAGCATTAGCAGACATAAAGAGATATATTCAAGACCTCGTAAGTGGGACCAAAACTGAAATATTAATTCAAATTAAACAAGAGATAAGTAGATTAATAAAAGAAGGGCTGGGCACCTCTCAAGAAGACACAGACAGAAGAATAGAGGAACACAAATGGAGACAAAATTTTAATGAAGAATTCAGAAAAAACCTAGAATTTATGAAGCAAATTCAAAGGGATTATCAGGAAACTAAAAACTTGATAGAAAGCTGGCAAAACTGCTTGAAAGAAACCAAAGATAGACTATCAAAAATTGAACACAGGCTTGCAATGTGGGGTCATGAAAGGGAAGATCTCTTAAAAATAACAAGGGAGCAGGCAGTAAAGATACAAAGACTGGAAGATGACAAGAGGATCTATAACTTAAGAATAAAGT
>PVJX010021893.1:0-31312 GCA_004027295.1 Dolichotis patagonum | reverse complement strand
TGTGACAGAGGATTAAACCATCTGTGCATTTATCCTGTTGTTTTCTATACACATTTTTTTGCTTAAGATTTCTTACACTAATAAATCTATATACTCAGAAATCACCATATTGTTCCTGGATACAAACTCAGCTCACATTGCTCTATTAAGGTAAGAAAACAATCAGTGTCACCTAGATATTAGATCTTGACTGACACTTTTTTTTCACATGAGATGCTTGTGTGATTTCCATTTCAAAATCTGAAACCTGGTCTCAGGATTAAAACTGTGGAACTACGTTACATCTGCTGCCATGGCATTTCTTTTATAACTGGAATCCAAAGCAGCACAGTCGTACACCATCCATGAAGCTGACCAAATTTCATATTTATGTATTTTCACGACCCGTGACTTACAACATGCTTGCACTTCTTGACCCTACCTCACAATCAGATGATTGCACCAAATAAGCTAAAACCTCTCTTCCACTCTTACTAAGGTTCAACATGTCCCCTTTTTTGTTCTTGGTCCCTGCTTTTCCATTGAACAGCACTTTGGCAGCATGATGTACTGCAGTTTTTGTTTTAACGTCCTTCTAATTTAGGAAAACGTCTTTAAAAGTTTAAAATGAGATCCCTGTCTTAGTTTATTTGTACTACTACAACAATATACTTAACAATGGGTTATATATAAAAAGCAGAAATGTATTTCTCATTGTTCTGGAGGCCAGAAAAATCCAAAATCAAGGCACTGGCAGATTTGTTCTCTGATTAGTTCTGCATTTTCCTTAGGGGAGAACACAGTGTCCTCAAATAACAAAAGGCAGAAGGGCAAAAAGAACGGCTTAGTCAAGTCCTTTTACAAGGGCACTTAATTCCATTTATGAGAGAGAAGTTCTCATGGTCTAATCACTGTTTAAATGCTCCATGTCTTAATACTATCACATTAACAATACCTGACTCTTAGGTATACTTTCAAGTCATAGAGACTTTTATGTCAGGCTCTATTCCAACATGACACATGTGCCAGAGAGGAAATATGACACACAGACAAATGCCAGGGATGTGCCTACTCAAAAGACCATGGAAGATAGAGCAAGCAGTCAGCTGTCTGCTCACTCTGTCTGCAAGGCGAGAAGAGGCCTCTTCAACAGGAAACCAAGCCTGTAACGTTTTAATCTTGGACCTTTAGACCCCACAATATGAGAAAGTGAATTTCTGCTGACTAAGCCACTCAGTCTGTGTATTTTGTTATGGCAGCCCTAGAAAACTAGTATTTCTCCAAACACATGATCTATGTAAACTTGAGTTCCTTATCTCTCTGAACCTGCTTCCTCATTCAAACCTATCATAGGTTTTAGAAAGTGTGGTGAGATCACTGTTTAGGATAAAACTTGCTTATTATTAAGGGTTGTCTATTAGCTGTTATTATTTCTAAAATACGAATCTCATTACAACAATGTAGGAATGTGCATATGATATGTGTATATATAATAAAATTAGAACAATTATTGTTTTTGTTGTAAATGTTTCCACAGAGACAGTTGTCAGTGTCCCTCCCTATGTGACTGAAAAGTGAGCAACATTGTTACATGCTCAAAATATTGTGCCTTTTTGTAGTCACAGTCCTGATTTCTGGATGAAAAAATAGTTTTAAAATAACTTTTGGGGTCTAGAAAAAGCTTGATTCCTAAGAAAATACCATGTAACTATCACAACATAGTTTGAAAAAATAAAGTGTATTTTAAACATGAACTTAAATCATAATTTTTATTTTGTATAACTTGTTGTTTGCTTCTTGATCCATCATTATTTTGAACTGAATTTGTTTTTGCAAAAGTCTAACATGTATCATTGAGTCATACACACTGCTGACCACAGGGACATTACAGTGAGTTTACACTAGAAAGGACTGTAAGATGCTACTTGTTATAAATGTTTCTTCTATGTATTATTTAGAAGAGGTGGTCAAGGTGCTGTAAAGAAATCCATGAGGTGAACAGACATAGAACTTTAGCCCTGGTCTCAAGGTCTCTTAGTGTAAAATAGAGTTGAGGATGCCAGCCTTATCCATTTCATGATCATTAAAAGACCCATGTAATGCAATAAATATGAAATGCTTTGTACATTGAGGTCAAGGTTGATATCATCAGAGATGGGTCATATTGGTGGTATGCATCTGCACTATGATGTTTGGAGAATAGCACTCTGCCTCTGTGGCCTTCCCCTCAAAACCTATCACCTTAGTCAAACCATGAGTAAAACACAGCTCAAACGAAGAGTCATTGTGCAGGGTATCCAATATGTACTCCTCAAAACTGTCAAGATCATAAAAAGCAAGCAAGGACAAAAGTCTTTTGGGACCAGATGAATTTGAAGAGACACAACAAGTCAATGTACTTTTTTATCTTTGATGGCCTCGTGGAACGTGAAGAGGATGTCAGTGTGAAAACCTGGAAAATCCAAATAAAATCTAAAGTTTGTTTGACATAATAATAGTAACCAATGTTGGTTTCATATTTGTGACAAATATAACATAGTAACATAGGATACAAACAAAAGAAAAAACTGAGGGGTATATAGGAACTCTGTACTATCTTCTCAAATTATATAAATTTAAAACTATTATAAAATTAATTTTTTAAAGTATATTGATATATAAACACAATTGTCCCTTGGCATCTGCAAGGGATGGGTTTCAGGACAGGGAAACCAAAATGCATGGTTCCTTCAATTAAATAATGTAGTACCATATATGAATATAACTGATAAGTATTGCTATGGTTTATACCTAGATGTCTCCCCAAGGTCCCATGTGCTCTTGGGTAAGACTTTTGGGAGGCAGCTGAATCATGGGTATGTGATGCTGGATTAGGATGTGTGATACTGGGATTAACAATGTGTGATAATTAAATTGGCTTTGCATGTATCTGAGTATTATCCAGATATCTGAAGCTTTGCCCTGGGTGTGAGTGGCAACACTCGAAAGGCTGTAGCCCAGTGGGATAAAAGGCTAAGGGAAGCTTGCCTCTTTGATGCTTCACTGCCTCACGCCTGTTCTGCCATGGACTGTTTCTCCTCTGGGATGCCTCTCTGCCGCACCACCCTGCCTTGGAGACAGCTGGTTATGGAATGAAATCTCTATGAACTATGAACTGAAATAAACTTTTCCTCTTTAACTTGGGGGTGTCAAGTATTTTTGTCTTTGCAATAAGAAAGTTTCTAAGACAAATATCCATATCCTCTCTATACTTTTAAATCATCACTAAACTACTTATGACACCTAATATAATGTAAATACAAATATAGTGTAATACACCTAATGTAATTATATAATGTAATATAATGTAATGTAATATAATTGTAATGTAAATACAATACACCTAATATAATGTAAATACAAATACAATGTAATACACCTAATATAATGTAAATATAATGTAAATACAAAAATAAGTGGCTGTCATATTATTAAAGGAATGACAAGAAAAAAATCTGTCATGGTTAACAGAGTTGCAACTCTGGTAAGCACAAATGGATAGTATAAAACGATATTTGACTCAAACAGTGCCCTCACAAGTTGGGGAGAAAAACTGAGCACCTGTAACACAGCAGGAAGCTACGGCAGGGTATACTACATATCACTTCCTGTGGATTTAGCATAGAGCTTGGCATGTAGGAAGCACAACATTTGCTTTGAAGGACATTCTAGAATTCTTAAACATTATTTTTCATCCACAATTAGTTCAATCCACAGATGATAAACCTATAGATGTGAAGGGCCAATCATACAAGATCTTATTTAATTATTTTATTTCATCTGAATGCAATTTATAAATTAAAAATTTTTAGAAATACAGGTGAAGGAATTATTCTGTGAAATTCTAAAAATACATTCAGGGCAACAGAGTTAATCATATTTCTGTTGTTTCATACTCAGAAAACTTTTTATTATTATTGTCATTGATGAAATTACTGTCCGAGTGCTGCAGGGTTCGCAGGGCTACCTGGATGGCCTTTTGGCTTTACAAACTGAGGCCCAGAAAGGGTAGATTGTTTGTATAGTCACAATCTCATTGGGTTTTGGTAGCTTCTAGTGTATGAAATAAAGAACTGGGTGTAGTGGTGGACACCTGTTATCCCAGAACTCTAGAGGCTGAGGCAAGAAGATTGCTGAGAGTTTGAGGACAGCCTGGACTACATAGAAAGTTCAAGGCCAACCAGAACTATGTAGCAAGATCCTGTCTCAAAAACAAAACAAGAAAACAAAACAAACACGAAATATGAAGCAAAGAGTATTTTTGTTGCACATAACATAGTAGGAAATATATGTGTGTGTGTGTGTGTGTGTGTGTGTGTATGTGTTGCCAGGGATGGACTCAGGATCTTCCATGTGCTACACGAATGCTCCATCAGTAAGAAACAACCCGCCACCCCAGTTAGTCTGATTTTTTGTGTTGTTTTTGTTGGTTTGTTTGTTTCTCTTTCTTTCTAGACTGTAATAAAAGTATATCCAGTCTCCATTAAGAATAAAAGGTTGATCGCAAATACAAACAAGTGACATGTCTGCATAGGCATTTGGGATTTTCAGGTGAGCACACAATCTGTTCCTTTACTTTGAGGACTTCACAGTCTGGCTTAGAAAGTAAACACCTAAGGGGCTTTATAGCAGAATGTCACAAACACAGGGTAGACGTGTGTGGTAAGAACATTCAAGAAAAGATGCATAACCCAAAGATGAGACTGAATTTAGGGAACCCTTCCTGGAAGAGTAATTACCTGAGAAGTTTTAAAACGTGAGTGAGGCATTAGTCATATGGAGTGACGGGGAAGGGATACTAGGTAGGAGAAGGGCATCTTGTCTTCCAAGATTGCAGTGAGGAAGGAAGGAGGTGGGGTTAGTTAAGGGAAGGGCTAAAGGGAGATAAGATATAGGCATGAATCAGACCTGATGATCTCATTCACCACAGCAAAGTAGGGTATAAAGCTGAGCGTTTAACTCAGCAGTAAAGCACTTGCCTGGCAAGTGCAAGGTCCTGAATTCGATTCTCAGTACAAAATAAAATAAACAAAGTAGTGTATGAGTCTATGCAGTAAAAGTGAGGGTTGCTTATTAGGGAACTTGAGGAAAGTGACAAAGATTTGGTCCTGTCTTTCAGAGAAAAGAGAATAGAATATAAGCAAAGGTAAATAAAGGGCTAATGAGAAATTTTGAGCAGCTATTGGCACTGACATACAAGAATACACCATTTCCTCCAGCAGCCCTCAGCTATCCAACAGCAGAGAAAGTGGACTGTAGCATTCTTTGAGGGTCACCTCTTCTGAGGCAGGGTCAGCATGGTATGAGGACCTACGGGAACCAAAGATGCTGATACCAATTGTTTCAATATCAGCTGGGAAGCTTAGGATGGGTAAAGCAAAAAGGAAATAGAGGACATCAACAAACTCAAAGAAAATAGAGACAAGAAACCGAATGTCTCTATGAAGCCACAGCAAAGTAAAATTCTCTTGAAACTAAGTTGTTAATTTCTGGCAAAGTTTGAATAAAAGAAAATAGCTGGAGGCTAAGGAGAGGCACAGGATATTAAAACCAGATGCCACTGTCTTCAAAAGAGGACACGCTTACAGAGAGAAGAAGCTTAGTTGAATGCCAAGAGAATATATCCTGAAATATTTGAGCCATTAGAAGTGTGTAGTTGTAAAGTGGTAAAGAATGAAAACCCATCAGTGAACAGAGATGAAGTCAGGATGCCTTGTGTTTAGTAACTATGAATCACAAAATGAGACAAATGGTTGCACTAGATGGTCTTTAATATGGCAGGAAGAATAGCAACACCAGGTGAAGATGGAGGCTTTGGTATCAGGTTGACAGCATTCTGCAACCATAAGCAAGTACATTAATACTTCTAAGCCCTGCTTTTCTTATTTTTAGGAGTGCTATACTAACAGGCTGCTGTGGCATCAAGATGAAATAGTATACATGTACCACAGTGTGTGGTAGACATATAATACATGAGAGCCAGTGGCGTTCTCAAAGCTTTGTTGCTGAGGGGCATGCGGTCTTGCTATTCCATGTAAGGCCTTCACGCTCTGGTCAGAAGCCTAAAGGCACCCTCATGCCTCATGGGCAGGGAAATGATGGGGATCTGGTATGGCTAAGGGTTTCCGTGAAGTTTGAAATACTAGCAAGTCTAATATTGAAGCCTACCTTGAGAACAGCAAAGGATGGAAATCAGTGTCTCAAGTCACTACTGTAGATAGGTGTTCTACAGGAAACTCCATTGCTCCACAAAGTGACAACCTATTGCCTTGAGGTAGGAAGGAGGCAAATACATGGCAGAAAATAGAGAGAGCAGAAAGAAGTTGAATTGAGTAAGGGACAGAAATAATTAAATGAGAAACTGATACGGGCAGAGTTGTTAAGTGTACTCAGTTGAATTCCATGGCACTAGGCTGGGACTGAGTTTATGAAGAAAAGACCATTTATGAGATCCATGGTGTCTTTAGCTCTCATTATGTCTAACATGCTGGTTATATTTATAAAATAGAATCATAACTACATCTGGAAGTTTTACATAGAAATTAAGGTTGACTTACATGCCAGATTGATTTATATTCCTTGATAAGCTGGTAATGTAAAGATTTATTTTACTTTGCACTCTTACAGCTGAGATTATTATTCATACTTTATTTTTCAAATTGGTGGTAACCCAACTGCAGCCAAATCAAGAGTTCACATGCCAAGTTTTGGTCTGAACAAGTTTTCTATCCAATATACACTTGGCCACAAAAAAATAAGGAAAGAGAATAATAGATGAGAAAAGAAAATGTTTTATGCATTCTAAGGCCCCAAGCAGATGTAAGTAGGGTTTTCATGAAGTGTGGCTAGTTAACATCTGGTAATCCCTAATGCATTTCACTGTCCATTTGTGAGTTTCTCCTCATGTTTAATATCAACAGCTATTCAGTAACATAGTGAGTTGCACAAAGAATAAATTTATAGATATCAAAGACAAAGCCAGAAAATTACTCTGTTCTTGGCACCCATCCTTTCTGGGCAAGGACTGCATATTTTCTTTCTGGGATGCTATGTTTAATAAAACTATGTGATTGGTTAGATTTTGATTGGGCTGAATGTGTTTTGTTTCGTTTCTTTTTTATGACTCAGTGACAAAAGGAAACATAAAACTTTCTGCTTACTTGAATCAGAGAACTCTGCTTTTTTCTATGTAATTTGAACAAGGATGGAGACAACATTTCCAGAAGGACTAGTTGTGCCCATTGTGGTGGCAGGAAGGTGAGAAAGGAGGGTGAAGAATGTAAATGCTTTAGCCATTTTTCTTCTCTTGGTGCATGGTGTTTCTGATTTCTTGTACCCTTTCAAATCATTCTTTTTTTCAAAAGCAACTCTCAAAAACTACAATCCCTAGAAATTTGAGAAGCAGAGAAATTTCTGTGTTTCTTACCACAATGTCTGAAGTACTCAGATATGTGGGACATGATTTATAGAGGTTGATGAGGAAGAAGCCGTGATTCCCACTGTTACCTGTTGCAGTTAAGATTGTACATTTGTTCTCCTCCACATTCATAGATTCATGTTGCACTACCCTACATAAATTAATAGTAATTTAGATGTTACTTTGACAGAATGGACTGAAGTACTAAATTGATCAGTTGCTGAGTAATTTAGAAATGGTGACAATATATTGACCTATGTGTCTACTGGTGGTGGCTGCCAGGAACAGTGGGCATTGAAAAGATTCTAAAGTCCTTGACATTTCAATGGGCAAGGACCTCGGGTGGATTTCAGATGTTTGCCTAGGCATGGAAAGGGACAATTGGTGCATGTGTGCTCTTAATAGTCATCCATGATTTAACCAAAGGAGTATGTCATCAAAATATCTTTTTCTTAAGATTTCAGAGTTGTTATCTTGTATTTGATTTGGGAATGCTAGGGATCAAGCTCAGTGTCTTATGCTCCACCACTGAACTACATCCAGAGCCCAGGTTTGAGACAGTTTAATTCAAAATAAAATGATCATAACAGACGCATGTGTATATCATACAATAATCGTACAAAACTTAGCACAGTAGCTAACACAGTAGCACTTTGTACGTTTAAAGGGACTTTCACATGTGCCACCTCATGAGATCTGAAAATGATTACAAGAAATAAAAAGAGGATGCATTTTTATCCCCATGTGACAAATAAGGAACTGAGTTTTACAGAATATAAATGATTCACTGGAGGTCATTCAGCTAGTATGCTAGACAGCTTAAGAACTACTTGACTGTCATTTAAGTATTTTGTAATCATTCAAGTTTCCAGTTTACATTAGGAGTCAAAAAACTATAGGAACTAATACTGAGTTTTTCTGATTCCTAAATTTTGCAACAAGAAAATAAACATGACTAAACTTTAGGGAAAAGAAAAGAAGAAACAGAGGTATGAGTTCGACAGGACAGGTTTACTTCAGAACAAACCTCAAAGGGACTGCTCTGGCACTGAGACCAGACTGACTGCTCTCTGGTAGCCTATGAGGTCTTTTGTGGGGTTGTGGGGAGGCGGGAGTTCAGTAAGAGGGCACTGTGGCTTCAGAGCACACATGGTAATGGTTGCCCAAGGACAAGGCTTGGGAAAGTTAAGGGAGTAGTGGCTCCTATCAGTAGCAGGGCTGATAGTGCTGTGAGTCTCCAGGTGCAGCTGTGCTGAGAGGGGATGGATTAAAGGGATCTCTGATCAGGACGGTGGAGGAGTGAGATTCCTTTACCACATAGGAAACACTGACAACACACTTGATTAAGTGACACGTGGGAGATAGCTAGGCTTTGAAATGCCTTTGTCTGCATTAGTCAGAGTTCTTCAGAAAAACAGACTCAACAGAATTCTGCAAAATCTGTGGAGCATAAATCCAGTTTGAATTTGAAGGCTGCCAGGAAGAGCCTGCACCTCTCAATTTAAAGACCATCAGTTGAAAACAATTGACTTACAGTTTAAAGGTTATCTAACAAAATAAACTTCTTTCACTTGGGGAAGACAGTCTTTTGTTCTATTTAGGTCTTCTTGCATGAGGCCCACTTACATTATGGAAGGCAAGTTGTTTTACTCAACCCACCGACTCAAATGCGAATCTCATTTAAAAACATTGTTGCAGAAACATCTAGAATAAGGATTGACCATTCAATGACCAAGTCAAACTGACCCATAAAAATTAATCATCATAAACCCACTGTTTTCAACTTGGTACGTTATACTTCAACCACGTATAATCTCCACAAGAGGAAAATAAGGTCATATTTCCACCACATGAGAAGTGTCCTGCCTACCACCAAAAGCATACTAACTCCATAGAGGAGCAAGGTGCTTGAGGGACGTTTATTCTTCTCCTTAATAGTTTATAGCATAAAGGCTACAGGAGCAGCATACTCCATATAGTGAAACCTTACTTCATACTATAAAGTGGTACCTTGGTTCATGAATTGAATTCATTGCATAATTCTGGAAAAGATAGCCACATTCATGTTGATAAGAGAAAGATGGTTGTGTATGACACCCAACGCAGAGTTCACACACAAAAACAAAATTTTGCCAAATGTTTCCTTTTGCAAACCAAATTGTTTGCAAACAAAATTGTTTATGAACCGAGGTACCATGGTATATTTGTACACAGAGTCTCTGAGGGGGTCACTGGGGCCAAATGAGGTTATAAGAGTGAAACCCTAATCTAGTAAAAGTGAGCTCCTTCTAGGAAGAAACAACAGATCCTCTATCTCTCCCTCTCTCTCCCTCTCTCTCTTTCTCTCTCCCTCTCTCTCTCTCCTTTTTCTCTCCCTCCCTCCCTCCCCTGTATGTGAGGAGACAAGAGCCTATGTGGGGACATAGTGAGAAGGTAGCCTTTCACAGGCCAGAAAGGAAGACCTCACCCAAAACCAACCTTGGTAACATTTCGATCTTGAATTTCCAACCTTCAGACTTTGGGGAAATCAGTATCTGTTTTTTGAGTGATTAGGTCTGCAGTGTATCCTTTTCTAGCAGCTTGAGCTGATTAATACAATGGTCAAAGTCCTACCTGAAGTATTTCTCATTATCACAGAACAAAGTTATTTTTAAAATATCAACCATAATTATCCTTATGTTATAATTGTCAGTAGTACAAGTATAACTGGGAAACAGAACAGACAACCAACCTATTTTTAGTGAGTGCCTACTTAGACCTGATTCTTAGAAGAAGTTACTCCCTTTTTCATTTATTATCTTTGACTACGATCTGATTTCATCAAAGGTATCTGATTGTCCTGCCATCTTGACATTGTATTAAGAAAGGATTGTACAAGAAGACTTGGTTTATGTCGGAAGGGTTTTCAATTAAAGTACACCTAGAATGTAAACCAGACTAACAACAGCAGTGTGTTGTATCTGTGTGCATGTGCATATGCATGTGTATGTGTATGTATTTGTGTGTGTATGTGCATACACATTGAATATCATATTATACAACCCTAATTTGTTGTAAGGTCCCTGTGTTCATCAGTAGGTGGTTTTCATTATTTGCACAACATTTTCTAAAAACTAAGTTGAAGAAAGCTCTTGAAATATTTTCATTGTTAATATAACATCTTTTCTGTAAATCCTAAGAAAAAACAAAGGGTGGTGTGCAGAAATACTAAGACGTTTCTATTTTTCGCTGTATAGCGTTCATAGACTTTGGAGATGACCCACAAAGCTGTAAATAAAAGCAAGGCAATTTTGCTGTGAAACAATTTCTAAACTCTCCAGAAGGTGCAATGGTAGATTCATTTAATGGATTGGTACTGATTTTCCTTGGGGATACTAAGGGTAGGTTTTTTTCCCCTTTTCTGAATCAAAACGTGATAATGGAGAAATATTGCACAAATATCATCAATGCAGCTTCATTTCTTTTTATCAAACAGTGTTGTAGTTTGAAGAGTAACTTTCTTCAGAAAATTGTAGAGACTGCACAGTAATGGTTGAAGCCATTTGGACTCTCTAAATTACCTAATGGAACAAGTAAGCTTTATGCTTTTAAAATGAGCTATGTAGTTTATTATTATTATTATTATTATTGTTTTCTTTAAAGCCTTTGGGACAGAATTTTCCAGCTTGTAATATCCTGTATTGAGCATGAAATTGAGTGCAGTTCTTCCTGCTTCGTATTTTCAAAGCCCCCAACATAGGAAAAATGGATTTTTTTAACACGTCCCAAATCCAAGAATTACACCGATGTTACCTTTGTTTCCCATAGAGCCTTAAAAATAAATTGTATGTCAATATGACTCTACCATGTTGCTAACTTCTGTCAAGCTGGTGGCCTTCTAACAACAGCAACAACAAATTCCCAAAGTTTTGGTGGTGAAATAGGTGACAAATGGTAAATGGAAATAATGGGAAGTAGACTAATAAATAGTGGTACTTTTATAAAAAAAATTCAAGAAGCTTCAAAAATCATCCTTTGTGAATCAACTCAATATGATTTTAAGATGGGACATTCAGGAAACTTTGTCATTTTCTGAAACTATTAAGAGTTGAAGTTTTGTCCATAGGTGAAAATACATTAAATGGAGTCAATATTTATTATAATGAATGAAAGTTTTGGTATAGTTGACTGAATACATCTGTCAAGGCATATCAAGTTTGGATCATAGAACTGAACATGCTACATGGAGGGTAGATGGCAATTCACTTTGTACATATTTCAAACCTCTCAACCCCTTGTCTCCTACACATTTACCTACGTAGACCTACCAAAACATACTGCTTGCCTTCAGAGAGAAAGAGACCATTTAGTCTTCCTTAAGCTTTCCACTTTGAACATTTCAAACTAGAAGACCTGGCTATGCTTCCAAATTCATGGGAGATCCATAAACCTAAAAACAATATTGAATTCTACTCATAGCAGGGATGTAAGCCAATAAAGAGGAGGTTAAAATGGTAGATGACTAATAAGAAAGACCCTGACAAGAGAATCAGAAATCACCAACTAAACTGATGAAGAATTCTGATTCTGTGAGGAAAGAGAGCTTTTTATGAGCTCTGAGTTTATTCTGGAACTCTGAGACACCTATATGATCATGGTATATATTAAAACAAGCTTTCAGTAGAGAACTCAGTGCTGGAACAGGATGTGAGAAGAGTAGGGAAATTTCTTATTGCCAAGTGGAATTGGTGATGGAGGTCTGCCTATTAATAGTGGCATAATACCATCATATGAACATCTTGAGTAAGGATCTGGAATCTGTAACACAAGTACTCCCACAGATGGTCATCCAGGAATCAACAGTAGAGGTACTTCTGGGGATGGTCCTCTATGAATCCATAATACAGACACTTCCAAAGATGATCATCCAGCAGTGTGCAGCCTGGACAGTTCTGAGGACAGTCAAGTGGAATCTGTGGTGCTAGCATTTCTAGAGATGATCACCAAGAATTGGCAGTACAAGAACTCTGGGGAAGATTATTTAGGAATCTGAAGTATGGGCAATTTCATAGGCGGTCAATAGGAATCTTCACTTTAGACTCTTTGGAAATGGTCATCTTAGAACCTGTGTCAACAGTTGTAGATCATCATTTGGAACTCCACAATCTAGGCCCTTCCAGAAAAGGTCTTCTGGGAATGAACAGTGTAGGATACTTAGGTCATATAGAAATCTGCAGTTCCAGCATTTCCAGAGATGACCCACTGGGACTTGGCAATCCAAGTACATCTAGAGACCATCATCTGCAAATCTGTACCTTTCAGCAATGGTCATCCAGGAATCTTCAGTGTAGGCAGTTCCAGAGATGGTTATCTGAGAGATGGCAATCAGGAATTCTGATGATGGGCATCTGCTAATCTGTGTTTCTGGTACTTCTAGAGATAGTCACCTGCAAATCCACAGTCCAGGTACTTCTAGGGACGATCATCTGGCGACTGGCTGTTCAAAAAGTTTGGAGATTATCATATAGAAATCTGTAGTCCTGGCGTTTCTTGAGATGGCCATTTGGGAATTGGCAATCCAGGCATTTCCAAACATGGTCATCCCAGAAGTGGCAGCCCCCACTGTTCTGCAGATCATCTTGAAGAATGTGCCATCAAGGCACTTGTAGAAGTGATCATTCACTAATCAATAGCCCAAGGGCTTCGGCAGGTGGTCATTTACTATTGTAAGATCGATAATTCTTAAACATGCAGAGAGAAGGTCAGTTATATGTTGGACAAATGTTGTACTCAGAGACTTGAAAAAATACTTTGATGCTTTTTTAATTTTTCTTAGAGTTATAAGTTAGTGAGTTCTGGAAACATTTGGGTTATTTTTACTTAAACCACATTAGATCAAGGATTACATATGATTTCAGAAAAAATAAGTCTAGTGTTACAATGTAATTTAGACTCCTTACTGTTAGCTTGATGGACTAATTGTCTCCTTTCTTTTTTTCCTGTTTTTTTTTTTTTAAATTTAAGTTATTTCAATTTTAATTAAGACAGGGAATAAGTGTCCTTCTTTAATTTTTAATTTCATATTTTTATAGCAAAAAGGAGACCTCTTTTTTAATTCTGTAATTCTCATCTTATGCTTTCTCAGTGAATTATTTCTTGTTCCCTGTGGTCAGACACCACAAGCAATGGTCAGATTCTGAGAATACACGGTAATTAGAAAGAGTGCAGCATTGAAGACCAAGATTTTGAGGATACTCACAATTCAGTAGAGAGAGGAACCCTAGGAGGAGAAAGAATTTAAAGTCACTTGGCTCATACAAAAGTTAACCAGCTTAAATATCTAAATTAACTACTTAAAAATATTGACTTTCGTTTTTACTTGAAATGCAGAGCAAAAGTACATAGAAATGAGGAATCTCTGTCTTTATCTCTGACTTTGCTTTACTCTCTCTCTCTCTCTCTTTCTCTTTCTCTTTCTCTTTCTCTCTCTCTCTCTCTTTCCACACTTCACTTTGAAGGACTCTTCAGACCATCTTACAGAATGAAAAACAACCTGAAGAAAAGTAAGCATACGTGTCACTATCCCTGGGCTCTAGGCTGCTGGAGTCTCCTTTTAAAAATGGGATTTCTAAGTCCTTTCTGTCCTGGACAAAGAATTAACAAAGCAAGCATAAATAGTGGCAAAGTTTCACATTTATAATCGTAGGGGAAACGACACAAAAGAAGTGCAAAAATAGGCACTGCACAGCAAGTTTAGATGGAGTAAAAAAGGAGAGAAAAATCAAAATAAAACTACACCATATGGTGGAGGGCAGGTTATGCTAAAGAGCAAAGATAGCGAGTGCTTTATTGCTACTGTTCCTTTTCATATTTCCCACACTGGCCCATGTCTAAATTGTCCTATCAAAAAAGTATTTGTGGCCAGAAACATAACTCAATGCCTGCCTGGCAAGTGTGAGTTTCTGAGTTGGAGCCTCAGTACCAATAAATAAATAATAGTGTTGGAGTTATTGCAAGAAGTCCACATGCAAGGGTCTGAGAGCTGTTCTGAGCACGTGTGCTGGGATCTTGTCATGCCTGCGTTCCCAGCTAGTCTTAGCTACATTATCTTTCTGCCTCATCACTGTTCTATTTACCTAGAAAGAAAGCATTTTAATAATGCAGGAGTAGTATTACGATGAATTGCCTTGTTAAGATGAATCATTGAGGTAGATGTCTAACAGTGAGATTGCCAGTCATAGTGGAAATGAATGTGTGATTTTTGTCAAATATTGCCAAATGATTTTTCTTACAGGCTGTACTAGTTTCTACCACAATATGCAAAAAGGATTATCCTCTCAACACCCACCAGCCTCATCCAAAGAATACACATTATACTTTGTTTTGTTTCTTTTTCTTTTTTGTTTGAAAATCTATTGATAAGAAATATTATTAGTGTAGTTTAAATTTTATTTCTTTTTATGATCCAGGCTGAGTATTTTTATATTTTAATCTTACACAGAAAATATATAATTTAACTCCCTAAAATTCAATTTACCTCATAACAACATTACTAAAATATATCAACCTACCTCCATAATCTTGAAGCAAGTGGTTATTTTTAGACTTTGCCTGGATACATCAAAATATGGAATACTTTGTTCTTTTTTGTAGCAGTGATATTTTAAATCCAAGCATTCCACACAAGGAAATTAATTTTTCCTAAAGAGTTTATAAATTATATTCTCCCATCTCCAAGTTATAACTTCTTTACTTGCTTCCAAATTTATTGCATTTCCTTAATTCAATAATATGAATTTATTGAATTTCTACTATAGACCCAAAATAACACATCAAGGAGAGTCTTTTTCTGAACTCCTAGAATCAATCATAAACTGTAAATTTTCTGGCCATTCATAATTTCCAAGTTCTTAATAAGATTCTTTTCATCCCATGTGTTTTCTTTATCAAACAATATTTTACATAACTGATACAAAGATGACATCTTCACTTTCCAATTGGCTTTGAATTTCAAAAATAAAACAGTGGAAGAAAGGTTTGTTTTTAACAGGATAAATTTACTTGAGAAAAACAAATGATTTAAGAAGCAGTTTTCATGGCCCTGAAGCAAGGCCAGCAGACTGCTGTAGCTGCTGGTTTCAAACAGGAGCCTAAAGAGAATTCTTTCTGTGGTCTGTTGGCCATTTCAGAACTTTGGAAATGGAATGGTCAATTCATCAGAAAGAAATAGCAGGTGAGTATGGCAGACTTTAGGGGGCCTGCAGGGGAGAGGGCCTGGCCTGTCGGGACCTGCACCATGCGGTTGTCTGGGGGTGCCGGGAGAACAGGGAGCTCCTCCCCTCTCTGGAGGTGGCTGGGAGTGTGGCAGACTTTCAGCAGCCCGAAGGAGAGAGACCCTGGTGCATCTGGACCTGCACCCTATGGTTGACTAGGGGTGCTGGGAGAACAAAGAGCTTCTCCCCTCTCTGGGGGGTGGCTGTGATCCTGCTGGCTTGCTGGCTGAGAATCAAACATCTTATGTTGTCCTGTCACCTGTCCCATGTCACCCCCGTTAACAAGTGGGAGCCAGTTAACTACACATCCTGTGAAAAGATTGGCTATGTTATTTAGTATGAGCTCCCCATATGTAAAGATATGGACAACCATTTGGAAGAAAACAACAGACAATATGACAGATAGTGAAGATCTCTGGTTGTCTAGCTTTGAAATTTATGCTTTCTTATGTCCCGTTCTGTTCTGTTTTGTTGTGTTTAATTTTACCCCCTTGAAATAAAATTTTGAAAAAAGAAGCAGTTTTCAGTTTCAGAGTCAGTGTGATTAGCCATTCAGGACTCTAACACACAAAAGTTTAATAGCACAAAACAGTATAACTCACTGAATTTTATTTTCTTAATCGAATTATAATTCATTCTTAATGAGTCAAAAGAGAAAAACTGTACTGTAATACTTTAATATCATTAAGAAAATGCTAAATGTCATAAAGAGAAGATTGTCAATAGTCCTTACCTTGAACAAGTAATGGCAAAAAATTGAGAAATGACACGTGAGATAGCTGACATTTAAGCCATGCTTCAGAGTTCACTAAAATTGTTTTTTTTAAATATTCTGCAAATTCATAGCAAATTCTACTTTCAAAATACACCCTAAATCCTAAAAACTTACAACACCACACCGTTTTCCCTGCAATCATGTTTGTCCTAGACTACAACCACAGTCTCCTCATTAGTCTCTCTATTATAAACTTATGCCTATCCTAGCCTTCAACCTTCTGCCAATTATCCATACAATACTCAGAGTGTGGATTTAGAAGTGTAACTGGTTCCTGCCATGCTGGTACTTCACACCCATCACACTTAATTTAAGTTGCTATCACCAGCGTGAAGAATCCATGATCACGATCTAGCCCCTTGCCTCTTTTCTGACCTGGCTTCCTCACTCTCCTCCATGTTCACTCTGCCTTGCAGATACATCCTCATGCTTCCTCAAAAATTTTAAATACAATTCTTCTGCATCTGGGCCTTAACATTCCCTCCTCCTCTGCTTATGTGTACCATAGCAGTAAGGAGCATGGCTCCTTGTCATTCCATTCAGGGCTCTGTTCAAATATCTCATTAGCAAAGCTCCCTGACCAAAATAGCAGCTCTGTTACTCTCTAGTTGCTTGACTTGATTCATTTTCTTCATAGTACAACTTTAAAACCTGGAATAGTTTATATTTATTGTTTATTGTCTGTTTCTTCCTACAAGAAAGCAAAACTCCCATTACAGGAGAGGCTTTGCTTTGTTCACAAATCTACAAGGATTAAACATGTAAACAGTTATTACAGTGAACTTGTCCCAGGAGATGAGCATGAAATAAAATGAGGTAGGATATTGCATTACTGACAGCTGTTTGTAATGTGAATGTTCCTTGTCACCACCTGGAATCCTTTGCCTAACAAAGAGGCAGAGGTAGGTTGGAGAAGGGTAGGGGCAAGACAGGAGGAAAGAACCAGGCCATTCCTGATATTGTCTAAGGGAGAAGTAAAGATGGTTTGGATGAATTTGTGGACACTCAGATGAAGAAAACAAAAGAATAAAAACCCTTGATTTTTTTCTTTCATACAAGCAGTGGTTCTTTCAGTAGAGCAGGATAAGGAAAGAATGGGATGTGTGTTCATTTCAAAGAATTGATGTGATAATTGAAGAGGCACTGCCTCCCACAGCGCGCGCGTGCACACACACACACACACACACACACACACACCTGCTTGGAAAAGTGAATTAAGGAAATAGGTGGCCCCAGAAGGAGCTAAGACAAGAGACAAGGAGGAATAAAGTATTCCTTCTGATCCCTCCAGTTCTGCCAGTGATGCGCTTCTGGGATGACTGCTTTAATCCTATGGAACTCATTCCATGGTTCCATGCTTTCTCCAGGCTTCTTCGCCCTTTTCCGTACAGGATGAAAGTGGTTGGAACTTTTCCAGTGTTATTACACAGTGTTTTAGGTCTCTGTTTTGGTTCCTCTATTTCTATTCACACTGCAAACTGTGCTTCATTAAACTTCCAGTTTATCCATTTGTGTATGCAGCTATCTCATGCTGAGACGACTGTGACAGGAGTAGAGTTCTTTTTGGTCCGCCTGTCAAGAAAGTGTAAACAGGTGGATATGAGTCTGGAGAGATATGAAGCCTAGGGACAATCCTAACTAAAGAAAACAACATTTAGTAGTCTTCAAAATATATATAAAAGGGATAGTTCATCATTTTTGCATCTCCAAAATAACATAGTTATTGCCTTTGCTGGTCAGCCCATCACTTTGAACAATAAAAAAAGAGTCATTTTGGATTCTAGGTTGTTTCTGAACTGTTTTGCTCTGGCACTCAGGAAACCTGACTCCCAGCGCTGTAACTAAAATTATTCATCCTCTTTCCTTTAAGAACCTGTCAAGACTAATCTTGTACTTCAAACCACTGTTTACCTTAGTTGCTAACAGTGCACCAAATTTAACGAGGTACCCACTTTCAATAATACTCATCTCTCCTTGCTATTAAACACAACCAAATAGTATGAACCAAAAACACTTCTCACCCTTTCAAATTCTTTTGCTATCAAGAAATTTTAGAGTCTTAATCACATATATGGGCAGCTAGTTTACACTCATAATGAACTATTCCAATAGCAAACCAGCTAACATTTGTCTAACAAGAACACAAAATTAATTCAGTCATGTCATATGTTTTTAACTACAATGACCACAACGCACCTCATCACTGAATAAACTCCATGATAAATATTTGGCTATAGGGGATAATAAGCTAAATTATACTGATCAGTTTTTTAAACTATTTTTGACATACACAGTCATAAACAGTTAATTGAATCTATAAATACTTAAATTTTATTAGTTTGCTATGCAAAATCTCAGGTTGTAATAACTCCTATGATAGCCTTTAATAAAAATAAAATTCCAAGAGCAGTTTATTTAAAAAATTTTAACTGGGAATATGCTCTGAGAGAAAAAAGAAGAAGAAATTGGATAAAGGAGAAATCATAGTATGAAAAGATTAGTTCTTTTGTAAAAGGCCAATGTGATTGTAGAAATATTAAAATCCCTGTAGGAAATTTACAGAGAAGTCTTCCCTGGATTAGAACTTGATATCAAATAACTGAACTGAAGTCATACAACTTCTGTGCCATTTGTAGTTGAGTTAATAGCATATGTTCCTGGAGGATTACAGCCAATGATTAAGGAAATTAGGTTTTGTTTGAATTTAATTTAGCTATATAAAGCTGCTACTATAATTTACAGCTTTGATATTTAATATTTAATAACCCAGATCTTAGAAGAATACTAGATATAGCTGTGTCATTATGCCTTGAAATATTATTCCCATAAGTCATTTATATTTGCTGGCTGATAAGAATGTTCATCAACTAGATGGACTCAACAGGAGTCCACTGATAAAGCCAAAGCAGTTTCACAGTTTGCTGAGTCCCTTGTATGTTTCCACCCCATTTCCCACACCTGTAACTTACTGAATCATAATTTACCTGGCTGGTCAATTGTCATAATAAAAAAGCATGGCAGTCTTTACCACAGTAGCCAGCAGGATATGCCTTTCTCTCATATCCCTATGTAGCTTTCAATCATTTAAATCTCAGAAATTTTCTGTAAATATTGTCACTTCAATAGTTTTCCTTATCTACTTTTGTTGCTTATTTTCCTTACTCATTTCCTTGATTTCTTTTTCTTTTCTTCTCTTTCTTTCTTTCTTTCTTTCTTTCTCTCTCTCTTTCTTTCTTTCTTTCTTCTTTCTTTCTTTTTCATGGTTCTATTGCAGTGGTTCCAATATTTTTTTCCTACATGCATCTGCATCTCTTTATAGACATTTAATGTTTATTAAACTGGCATTTATTTCTATGTATTCTGATTTTTTTGCTCCTCATCTAGGAATATTATTATTACTTAAACTGATTTTCTCTTTTAGTTCTTGTGTTATAAACTCTATCTCGTTTGTTAATATATCTCTTATAGTCCTTAAAACTAGTAGGACTATTTGCTTCACTACAGTTCTAGCAAGTTTTACTCCTCTCTCTAGTCTTTACTTCCCAGTTTGGGATTCCTTCAAAGATAAGCTAAAACAGCCTTTCAGAAACTTTATAAGGTATAACCTTTAACCTCAAAGACGTTAGACTTTGGTCAGAGGATTATTCAATAATACTTTAACAACTTATCCAAGTTTATCAATATTGACTAAATTTATAAATGCATAAACATTTAAGATGAAGTATTAGGAATTTGTTCCAAGAAAATATAAAAATGTATTAATATAATACAAACAGTAAGTTCCTTTTTTGCTTTGCACTTCTCTAAAAATTCCAACCTGGAAAAAACCTTATAAGAATAATTTAAAAAATAACTATCATAATAATAATTATCATCATAATCATCATCATCATTTTTTAAAGAATAGTTACTGTTTGCCAGTATTTATAAAATACTTAGAATCACCCCTCAAATACATAGTAAGCCATCAGAAACAGATATTGTTATTATCTATGTCATTATTTTTGTGTTGTTGCCATAAAACAAAGCACCAATTAGTAGGAAATAACAGACTCTGTAAACACTAAGAAATAAAAATCCCTATAGTGAATGTAGTCATTTACATAATTTGCAATTTTTACATATTTCATAGTTGAAAATTCTTTGGTATTCTTTGGAATACCAAATTCCAAAGATACTGAATTCCCCAGTGCAGTGCCAGCAATCACTTATCCTAGCTCAAAAGCAATCTGTATGTGGAGTCAAAGGAATACCCTCCATCAAGCACATTTAAGATGCAAAGCTTAAAAATGCATTTCATACCCAAATGTAATGAACGGCTTTAAATCATGCAAAGCTTAAAAACTCTGGTGATTGTTAAAAATCCTAGCTTCAGAACTAGAGAAACAGTATGTCTATAATGATGTGAAAAAAAAATAGAACTATAAAGCACATCCCGAATTTCATCAAGATATCCCATGTCTTAAATTAGAATTACCTAACTTGAAGAGATATCCTCTGAGCAGTTTAGAAAGAAGGGTATTGGAACAGTAAATTTTAATTCTGTATATCTAATACAAGGAAAGGAGAGAGTTGATCATAGTCAAATGAATCATGAAATAAACTAGTACACACCATGAAAAAGCAATAAAGTCTAAACTGACCAAAGAGAGAAAAAAGATCTACTTCCAGGACTGTTTTCATTTATTCACAAGTTAAACACCATAGGACACTGAGAATGGATAAGAATCTGTCGGTAACTAATGTCAAATACAGCATTTTTCTCTGGAAGATAGTACAGCTAGAATCTGCACCATGTGGGAGAGTAGCAGTGGGGATAAAAGAAATGTATTTACGCCAGGTGTAGTGCAATGCCTAGCTATTTGAATAAGGCAGGGGATCATTTGAGTCTAGGAATTTGGGGCCAGCATGGACAACATAGAAAGACACCATCTCTAAAAAGCAAAGAAATATAGTTTCAAAGTTACAAGGCAGAGAAATATTGAGTAGCTAATGAAAGCTTTCTTGAAAACAAGTTTTCTTGTCATAAGAAATAAAGCAATAAAACTATGGTAAAATCCAATTGTATTATTTTAAATCACATAAAAACATTTTAAGCAGCCAAATAGTTATAAAGATTCAGGAATTATCACTAAATAGGGGTCAGGAAATTTGAATGTGTGTCACTTATAAGCCATTTTATTAGTTTCATTATCTTGAATAATCTTTAAAATTGCCAAGCCTCAGTCTTTCTCTAAGGAGAATAATGTTTATAGCATTATATTCCATACTTTGTAGGGTTTTAAGAATGGTTAAGTGAAATAATGTTTTGAAACGTAATGTACTTTTACAATGTAAATTTTTAATATAACAGCTTTTGCTTGATTTTCTATTTGTGAGGCTATTACTCCATTATCATATTATTTATGAGCAACTCTTTGTTAAGGGGAAATCTCTATCCAATACATGAAAATAATATAACTCTTACACTGGTTCTAGCTATAGCCTCTAGTGCATCATAAAATTAAATTTAATGTACTATGCAAAGGTACCTTTTCATATGTTTAATGGTAGCGATCATAATACCCTTTAGTTTCCTATTCTGCCTATGAGAGAAGAAAATCCAAATGTTGGGCAACTCACTGTTTAATGAAATCAGAGCTCTAGATTGTAGTTGGTTGCAATGTTTATGTAAAATCTGCGGTGGCTCCCATATTCTAGAAATTCTGATCATTTTCCTCTAGACTCACTTATGTTTGTTTCTTTTTTTTTCTCTCTAGTATTGAGGATTGGACCCAGGGCCTTTGCTCTGAGCTGTAGCCCTTTTTTATTTTTTATTTTTTATTATTAATTTAAGACCAGGTCTCACTAAACTGCTAGCTGCACAGACATAGCACACTCAAGAAAAGAGTGGCCCTCCATGAACCGGAGGTGAATGTTGATTAGTTTAAACAAATTATGAGAATTCTAGTGTGGCTACACATAGGGCCATATGATACAAAATGAGTACACTGAGATCTAGAAGAAATCTTCTGGAAAGGCTTTTAGAAAAAAAACTCATTCTTAATAAGAGATCCAAGCTTCACTTTCCTTTTTCTATCTCTGAGGTATTTAATTTCAGATGTTTGACAATTCTGCAGACCATTCAAGAGGACTCTAGAAAGGAAATTAGAACTACTGCAGAAACAGAAACCCAGGGCTCCTTCATTGTGAAGGAACTGAATTAACAAATATTAAATTTTACCTTCTCCAGACAATTGCATGAGAGGCAAGCTATCAGCCCCATTAGATAGGTGCCTGGGTCGCTTGATTCACACCCTCCTTACCGTCACCCATCTGAGATGATCTGTGATTACAACAGAACATTTCCAGTACCCTGACCATCTTCCCAGCTGAGTGCCTGTAACTGTACCTTCCGACAGATGCAGTGCTGGGCCTGGGGAAGATGTGGTTAAGCCCCTCTCTGTAGGCCAACTCAGTAAGGAATGGGATTTGGGGGTGGCAAATGAAGGTTTCCCACACCTGGTGGGATGTTTTCTCAATGAGGTCTCAGTCGCCCGAGTAGAAACTCACTTATTAATATGCCATTGACTTGTCCTTCTCTTTTCCTTTCCTGACTTTTCTTTCTCAAGTTTGCTTCCCTCGATCTTGGGGTCACCTCCTAAGTAAATTACAGATGCTCAAGACTTTTTTGTCAGGGTCTGCTTTGTTGGTACCCAACTAAAACAACTTGTAGCAGGAAACGTTCTGATGTAATCTATAGAACAGCACTGTCAGTATAGCTTTCTGTGTTGGTGAAAATATTCCATATCTGCACTCTTCATTGTAGTACCCTTTACTGGCATGAAATGTGTCTATTGACACTAAGAAACTAAACCCTTCGTGTCGCTTAACTTTATTCAATGTAAATGTAAATAACCATATTGGGGTACAGTTCCACATTCATTCCATTCAATACTGAATGAATGAAAAAACTGCATCATTGTCTTAACACCAAAATTACACTCCATAATTACACACACTATATACCCTTGAGGTTGTGGTTCAGAGTTCTTGGCCTCAACCCTTGGAGCATTTGTCCTTAGAGCCTAGCTAGCAATTGTTCACAGAAACCTCTGCAATTTCTTGAAACCACAAATAGCCCCTGCAATTGTTTTCTTTGGCAGGACATCTCTGGCTGATGCACCAGCATTTTCACATGGTAACAGGTTGCTGTACCATCTGTAGCTATCTTCAGGGTTGGTTTTTTCCTTCATAAAGCCCTACAACCCCTAAAATGCTGCCAAAGTGCCCTGTATGTCTAAAGGTATATTAATACAGTATCTTATTAAGTTAAATTACATAACTGAAAGAGGCATAGCATTTTTAAACTATAAAAATAGGCATTGATAGGCATTTTCCTAACCTTATCTGAAATTTACAGTTGTTTACAGTTTGCAGATATTCTAGGAACATAACCCTTGCAAATTTTGGGGGTCTATTATATTTTTCACTCTAATACATTGAACTAGTCCAGGATTTGTGAACAAGATAGAGACAAACAAAAAGTGCCTGCCTACTAAAGCTCAGTGTATTCAGATAAATGAATACAGATAAATACATAAAATCAGAATGCATATTGAAAGAGTAGCATAAAGATAGCACTGAGGAAATTAAAAAGATACGCAATTTCTGCTGCAGGAAGCCAAGGCAGCATTTAGGTTCTTTTAGGTTGTATCTTTCTTGAAGGTGAACACAATGCTTTGGAGGAAGGGCAGAGGAAAAAGTACAACAGAAAAGAGAGACGCAGGGAAGCAGTGTGAAAAGGAAGCGTGAACTACCTATCAATGGTATGGTAAAGCAGGGCAGGTGAGGTCAGGAGTGTGCAGAGCTCTGCTTTCCATACTAACATATTTGAATGCCATTATTTTAAGAAAATACTTATCGAAGTGTTTGAGAATAGGTAGTGATGATGATGGTGCTACTGATGTGCATAACGGGCTAGAGAGGGTAGCGAGTTTACAGCACAAGTACATGTTAAGACATGATGTCACTGTGATCTTTGGCAGTAGCATTGAGAATACAAATGAGAAGAGGTTGAAACACACACCACAGATATTTGTAGTGTGTCCACAAACTCAAAGTAAGCTATGCGAAAAGAATTGAAGATAACCTGAAGGGAATTTAAGGGAGGAGCAGTTTTGAGACGTAAAGATGATAAGTATATTGAGAGGAAAAAGATATTTCAGGCACATTTACTAATATTGGTATTGGTGTTCAGCCATGTCAATAGATGCAGAGTTTGACTGGGAGGAACAAGAGAATGGTATTGAAGTTTTCTTACAGTTTAAGGAGGATGAAAGAGTTTAGAAACACAAAGGGATATATAAGTTATTTTTCTAAGAACCACATTATGCTTTCAGATAATACTGAATTAAATTGCCATTTATTCTTCTTTATGTTTTCTTTATCATTCTTTTCCTCGCTGGTATATGTTTGCAATATATATTTATACAGTTTGGGGATGGGTGCAAGTGAGTAATAATGAATCTAGGTCATCTTTTATCTCCTTTTCTCCCAACATTGCTCTTTTCTTTTTCCAGTGATCCTGTTCCCCGCTACAAAATATCTACTTTGCTTTGCTCTTCAACTTATTTAGAATTGTTTTTCTCATGTGAGAAATATTATTCAATATTTAACTTCTTGTTTCTGGCTTATTTCACTTAACACTGGGGTCTCAAGTGTCATCCAGTTTTCTACAAATGACTCAAATTCATCCTTTATGGCTGAATACAATTCCATCATCTATAGATAACTCATTTTCTTTGTTCATTAATGCATTGAGGAGCATCTAGGTGTTTCCAGAGTTTACTTATTGTGAATTGTTCTGTGTATACATGAGTATATATATATATATATATATATATATATATATATATATAACTTTAGTTTGATACCTTTAACTCTTTGAGTAATATATACAGTAATATATACAGGAAAGGAGCAACTGGGTCAGTTTTTAGAAAAATCATCATATTGATTTCTATAGAAACTGTACAGTTCAAATTTCTACCAGTAAGTAGAGGGGTTCAGTTTATGCACCTCCTTTCCAGGATTTATTGTTACTGTGTGGTGTGCTTCTAGTGACAGCTATTCTAACTGGATTAAGATGGCATCCGAGATTTATTTTGATATATAGGTATAATGCAATCCCTATTAAATACCAATAACATTCTTCACAGATCTAAAAGCTACAGTTTTAAAATTTATAAAGAATGAAAAAAGAACTCAAGTAGCCCAAGCAATCTTGAAGCAAAACAAAAGTCCGATTAGAAAGAAGCACAATTTCTGAATTTAAGTTATACTACAAGCTATGGTATTGGCACACACATACAAAAAAATAGACCTGTAGACAAATGAGATAGAAGTAAGAATGCAGAAGCAACCCTGTGCGAAGTTTGTGATTTTTTTTTTACAAAATAGTCAAAAGTATACGCTGGAGAAAAGATAGTGTCTTTCATAAATAGTGCTGAGAAAAACTTCTTACAGTAAGTCCCTAATTTAGGAACATTTGAGTTGGAAAGTTTCACAGGTAGGAGTGGATCTCGCATTACAGACACTTGTAATCACAAAGTAACTCAGCTGTCTGCTGGACATTGTTACAGCTGTGCTGCTGTGTGCTTACTGTACGGTGCGACATTGTACAGTAGAACAGTGCTCAATCAGAGTCTAGGATGCCTGGAAGCAAGAGAAAAGCTGCAGTGATGTGAAGGTGACTGATAGAAAATGCAAAGCAATAGCCATAGAAACAAAAGTGAAAATAACTGAGAGACTGATGGAGGGAAAAGATGGTAGATGTCACTCATTCTGTTTGTGAGTATGTCTGAATTTTTATGTTGCATATTTGGGTCAAAGAAGTGTAAAACTCACTTCATCAGATGTATGAATGAATTCAACTTACAACATTATCCCAGAACTGAAGCCCTTCATAAGATAGGGACTTCCTATAACCCACAAGGAAAAGAATAAAATTAGACCCATTTCTCTGACCTGTACTAAAATCAAATCTAAATGTATCAAACACCTAGATTTAAAAACAGATGCTCTGAAACTGTTACCAGAAAACTGAGGGAGAACATTTGAAGTCATAAACACAGGCAAGGTTCCCCAAACAAAACTCTAACAGTATAAAATCAAAAATTACCAAATGGGACTGCATGACATTGAAAAGCTACAAACAGACTAAGCAATCAACAGAATGAAGACATAGCATATTGAATGGGAAAAAAATTTGCTGCCTACTCATCTGATAAAGGACAAATATCTAGAATACATACAAGTAAAAAAGAATAACTCCCCCCAAATCAATCAAGGAAGAAAATGTAGACAACAGTGAGATACTCCTTGACTGATCATATTGGAAGAAAAGAATACTTTAGTATACTGTTGGCTGAAATATGAATTGTTAGAGCTTTGAAGAAAAATTTGACATTTACTATGAAAATTTGAAATGTGCATGTCTTTGATTATTTGAAGGATTGTATATATATATATTAATAATAGTATATATATATATAAACTTTAAAAGTTTTTACAAATTTCTTCTACTTTTCAATATAGGCAAAAGTAAATATATGTGGTTATGTAAAACAGTTCAAATGAAGATAAAAAACAATTTCAGCACTTTGGTGTTTCCTGTTACCTTATCCTGGATGGTACGCCTTTTCTGCTACAAGTTAGTAAATATGACAAACCAGGTTCTAGCTTATGGGGAGTTCATGGTTTACTGGAAGAAACAAGTATCAACTAAATATTCACACAAATTGTTACCAGGAATTTGGGTCTGACTATCTGGAGTTATTCTCTCACCCTGATAAAGATAATGAGGACAATCTCATAAATATGAATGTATTTTCTCACAATTTGTCCAGGTCAGGAGGGCAGTTTGTCCTCCACCTCAGAAGCACAGATACCTTCAACTGATAGGGTTGGAACAAAAGCCAGAAAATCTGCCTGTCTAGAGTTAGGTAGACTTTGGTCCACCAGAGGATGGCCAGGAAAACGTTACAAGTTTGGTTTTGTTGAAACTTCTTTGGCATTAGTGCTGAGGGGAGCAGTTGGTGCTCTCAGCATGAGGAAGCTAGACACGTAGCTTTAACAATCCTACTTTTAAAAACTACATTTCAAGTTCTCGATTTCATTTGACACATTATTTATTAAAAACTGATAGCAATATTATAATAGAAAACTAAAAGTATAAAAAGTATTTAGATTGAGGAAACTGAGGAATAACAAATCTGAATAGTATTTAACACAAATTGAAGTGAGCTAGGTGAAGAGAGAGACCAGTTTGTGGCTGGACTTTGGAAAGCTTTTAAGTACTATTGATTAGCAAAAAAGAAGCAAATGATGAGCTGGAGACATAGTCCCTGCAAAGCCTTATGAAATGGTTAAGGATATATAATTGAATCTAATTGTAATAGAAAACTACTCAATGGTTTAAAAGGAAAGTGCATTTTAAGTGATCTTTGTGGGCCATTGTGAAGATAATGGATTGCTGGGATTGTTGGAAAAAGAATGGAAGTTGGGAGGTCATTCATTGGGATTTGCAGATGGCTATGACCTGCACTTAGAAAAGTACACTGGAAACAAAAATAAATGAGACATTCAAGATGTGTTTTGAAAATTTCATCCACTGAGCTCCAAATTTGATAGACTAATTAGGTGAAGGCAAAGAGGTTGTGGATTTATATAAAATAAAAGCTTTGATGGACATACATCAAAGTGCTGACAGTTTCTGCTTTCAGTTTAGTGTAGGAGGACAAAGGAGATGGGTTTTCACATTTTATTCTTTATAATCCAAATTAAAATTGTAATTGTAGTCATGAGCATGCTGGTAATAGAAGTATAGGTTAGAACTATTAAATGGCCTTGAATTTTTACATGCCACTTATTGTCTTACTTAATTGAAATAAAGAAAATAGTCATTAATTTGATTTTTTTAAGAATTTTGGTTCTATAAATGAAAGACAACATAATTCAAATTAAAAGGCAGAAAAAACCAGAAGCAGGATTACAATGACAACAAAATGAGATATTTTATAAGAAAAGCTCAGAGATATTATTAAGGGTTGTATGAGGTTTTCAATGCTAATAAGCAGTTCACAAATGCAGAAGCATAAATATTTAATAGACTTGTCAGTCAAGAAAATGGGAACATGATTTTGTTTTCTTCCCTTCATATCAAAGTATCAGAGACTTAATACAGGAGAATTGGCAATGTGGGTTGGGGCACAGGAAGAGAGGTCATCTCAAGCATTAGTGCTGAAAGTTCAATGTTGTGAGTTAGGGAGATGGTCAATATTGTACACATGTCATTACAATGTTCACATCATTTCAACTTGAAGTTCTACCTCAAGAACTGTACTTTAAAGGAACGAACGAACACAAACATCAAAAGATCTTTATGCAAAAGGCATTTCTTGCAGCCATCATTGACAGCACAATATTAGAGACAATATAATGCATAATGGTAAATGGCAACATCAGTCGTGGCATATTCATGATTATCACAGTTATTTAGAACTACATGGATGAATTCTTTAGCTACAATTTTAAGCAAAGGCATGCTTTTTCATCTGATTGACCTATCACTCTTCTTCAATCTCCACCTTTGTCATACACACACAGTATTAGTCATGCCAGTAACAGAAACCTACTTCAATCTAGCCACTCCATTTCTACCTAAAATAATGCAATGTTTGATACTTTCATTTATGTACCTGTCTTCCAGATTTTATCTGTCACTCAGATCTTCAACACTGCATTTAAAATGAATGTCACTCACTGTCTTTAGAAAAACTGCAATAGGACCTGAGCTTGATTGCTGAAATTAGTAACTTTATGTGATAAGGAACATATTCCTATATTATAAACTTAAAACTGTAAGAGAAGTCAACAATCTATTGTATTAGTCATTTTTGCATTGCTGGAACAAAATATCCAACACTTTAAGGAGGACAAGTTTAATTTAGTTCACAGTTTTGGAGGGTTCAGTCCGTGATTTGCTGGTTCCAAGGCAAAAACAGCATCACATAAAGGCATGGTAGAAGAAATCTGTTCACCCTAAGGCAACCAGGACACAGTGATGAGAAGAGCTGGAAATAAGAATATGCCTTTCTAGGTCACACCTTCAGTGACCTACTTCTCCTGACCAGGCCCCAACTCTTAACAGCACACTGAGCTCTGAATTCATCAGTGGATTAATCCACTTATGAGAACAACAGCCCCATGATCTAATCATCTTCCAAAAGCTGTACCTATGAACACATGAGAATCTGGGGCTGGGGATTTAGCTCAGTGGTGCAAGTACCTGCCTGGTAAGTTTGATCCCCGGCACAAAAAACAAACAAACAAACAAACAAACAAAACCACATGAGAATCTGAGAGATGCTTTATATTTAAGCTGTAACATTTACCAAAAATTTAGAAAGTGATACTATAATGGCTATTACAGATAAAAGGTAACAATAGCCTGCCAGAAAATTAACAAAAAAAGAACTGAGGCTTCATACTTCTTGATGAATTCAGTACCTTATGTGTATCAACCAACTCAAAAACTACTTGTGAATGACGTTTTAAGTTAATGTTGTCTTCTCACTACAGGCAAAAGAATTTGAAGGCTAGTCTTCTCACTTATTTAGAAATCTATATAATATTGAATGCTGTTTACATCCAAAATCTGTTTTCCTAAAGCAGATGCTCTAATAAAAAGTAGTTTTAAAAATTACTACAGAATAACCTCTAATGAGTAAGATTGGGAGAGGATAATAGAAGATATCATTTTTTTCTTTTATTGTAATATTTCACTTTTTACATCATATTTTTTATACTTGACATTTAAAAATAATTTATATGTATCAATTTCATTAAGAGTAAATACAAGAACCATACTGCTATGTAATACATAACCTTTCACCATCTTGCTTGTCCAGGTGTGGGGAGAATATATATATATATATATATATATATATATATATATATATATATTCACATGTGTACATACATATAATATGCACATGTACATAATATACATGTAATATGCATAATCACACATGTACATATGTATATAAATATGTACATATATGTACAGTATGTGTATGTGGTTCATCTATAAATTATTTATATTTGAATACAGGATAACAAATAGCTATTTAACACAAACCCAAGATAAAACTAGCACTGTTAGTGATGGTGGCTGCAATGGTAATAGTAGAAGTAGTGAAATATTAGTAGCCAAGAGTAATAGTGCTTTACATATGTTTATTCAACTTTTGCGATAATTAAATGACCTTGCTTCATCTCCTTTGTTCTATGAAATAATATTGCTAAGCCATCATGAAATCATTTCTATTTAACTAAATGGGAAGATGAGGCTCAAAATACTTACCTAACACAGTGGAGAGTTCACAAATCATATAACTAATATAAAATTCTGTCATTTAACTCCTTGATCAGTTTTAGTTTCACTATTTTTCAAGCATGTTTATTCATATCAATTCAATACAAAAACAAACTAATACTCCAAATATTTGGACCAGTAGTATGTTATAATCTCAAAAATGCTTTACTTTTTAATAGAGAAAAAATATAATTAAGAGTAAGCCTAACAGTAAGAGTGAGGACTATAGAATCATTTTTTTTTTAATTTAAAAGAGAATAAAACAAAAGGGGGCAGTACAGAGCAGATCAGAACAGGACAACATAGGCAACACAGTACTTTACATTAAGTCAACTGGACATCAACAGTATCTAACACCATATCTCTTACTCTGCTATAGTTGAGCATAGTTTCAATTACAATAATATCAAACATAACACAATAGTATAAAG
>PVJX010021892.1:0-31317 GCA_004027295.1 Dolichotis patagonum | reverse complement strand
AAACTCACAAGGGTAAATACCATATAATCTCCCTAATATGAGATTTGATAAGAGTATATAAGACTTTATGGTAAGCATGAGGCCCCATCTCATAGCTTCGAAGTCTTTCAAAGTTTTAAATCATCAGTTGGAATGGTGTTATCCTGTTTTGTTTGACTATATCATACGTGATGATATGAACAGTGGTTTTGAAGAAAACATTATGACAGCTATTGCTGATTTAATATTATCCTTCTTAGAAGTCCTACCATGCTTTTTTTGTTCTATTACCATTGGTTCTATCTACCACATTGTGTCTTATTGGAGTTTGAATATGTGTGATAGTTCAAGAAAATTTTTTTCTTTTTTATCAAAAATGAGATATTATAATACCCATTGATCATTTTCTGTTATTCGGTTCAGAAAGCCCTGGAATTCTTTCACTATATGCATGGCTTTATACTATTGTGTTATGTTTGATATTATTGTAATTGAAACTATGCTCAACTATAGCAGAGTATGAGATATGGTGTTAGATACTGTTGATGTCCAGTTGACTTAATGTAAAGTACTGTGTTGCCTATGTTGTCCTCTTGTGATCTGCTCTGTACTGCCCCCTTTTGTTTTATTCTCTTTTAAATAAAAAAAAACTTTCCTGGCTAATTTATTCTATAATTGCTCCCTTATCTTGATTACCGAGATCAGCTTGTTTCATGCAGATTAATCAACATATTTTCCTTTCCTTATAGAATCAACTAAACTTAAAACAATATATCAGAATAGTAGACTTTAGCTTGTCATATAATAAGCCAAATCCAGATATCCAAGAAACTACATAAAATCCTGGGCTTCTGAGAAGATACTTCCGAGCTTCCTTTTTATGTCAGTTAACACTTCTGAATGTTGAGCTAAGCAAGTTGTAATGAACACATGAAAGTTAAATCAGTCAAATGTGGGGTTTCCTTTTTAAAATTAAAACAATACTCATATGATACAGTTCACATGTAATTGGCTGCAGGTCATTCACAAGGGCTGGTGAAGCCATGTGCTGAATGAAACGGCATATTTCAGATATTACCAGCTGTGAGATGAGCTAAACAAGAGTGTGGAGGAAAATGTAACTATTAAGTGCTCCAGTCTAAAGGAGCCCATGATGCCATTCATTGAGGCCAGAAATGATAACATGCTTCAGAGACCTAAAATATCCATTCTTAGGATATCTTTCTTGCCCATTTATTGGCAAGAATTAGACCCAGAAGATGTATACAGAGCCATACTGATTTTCAGTGATAGTGCTATATGGCTTCTCAGATGCGTGTTATTTTCACTGTGTCTTATAATTCATGTGTTTTGTGAAAATATGTGATGATTACTTTATTGGTTTACATCTTGTTTACATTATTTCATAAATATATATCTCTCTGGAACCTCTCTTTCTAGCCCCATTACACTCTGCCCACTAATTCAGCAAATAATTACTTTTCTTTTGTTGGAGAGAAACTCAGGAGCATCTTATAGAAGGTGTTAACAGGACTTTATCTCAGCACTTTAGCATTTTTGCATTGATCTTTTCTTCAAATTAGAGGAGGAAAAGCATTTATTCTGAGGAACTCTTTTATTGGGATACTGAATCTCATTACAATGAAATTTTCTGGAATCAGATTCTCAGATGTTGTTTTCTTTACCTTAACATCTTTGGAATCTAATTTCCTTTGTAGTTTATTGGGATTTCCTTATGTAGAGAATTCCACAAGCTTTTTCTTTCATTGAAAATAGGTCCCACCCTTCCATCTGATGCTTTACTATCACAGGTTGTGACAGATGGGAACAGGAAATGGTGACGCATATTCTCACTCTTTTTGAATATTGTATTATCTTACCTGCAAGTCTGCCTACTGAGTTGCCTACTGAGTGTTTTGTTCTGCTCCAGGTTCTAGATGGGATGAAGGCCAGGGCCAAGGTCATATCTTCTGAAAGCAGCTTTAGAGTCACTTCTCTTGCCTTCTCCATTGGAATTCAACAGATTGGGCAATGGATAAGTTTTCTCAAGATGTAGACTTAAGTGAATTATTAAGAGAGGCCTAATTGGGACTGATTCACATTTTCTAATCCAACTTTAGCTGATGATAAAGTGAATAGTTTCAAACTGATTACTCTGATTTACTTTTGACAGTTTATGAGCTTATTCTAAACTCCAAATGGATGGGGTATGTGTTCATAGCCCTTTTTGAGGGTTTCATATTTATTGTACACAAACACTTTTCATACACACTGATTTGTATTCTTTCTCCTTACAACTGTCAGCTTCTTAAGATATCCCTGAATGGTGCCTTCATCGAATCTATATTCATTGTATGTACATATACACAAATTATACTCTTATTATACATACATATAGAATTGTTTGTAAATGGATATATATATACACATGAATTTTAAAAATCATATAGCCCTACAAATATTACAAAGAAAAATTTTAATCTCTCTTTTACCTCTGAATTCTTTACCCCTACTTTCCAGAGCCAGTTATTTTTATTTTTTCTAGTTGTGTTTTTTTAGAAGTTAATTCAATATTACTAATATATTCTTGCACTGACCTTCACTGATCATTATTTTTGTCTGTTATGATAGAGAACCATTTCATTTTTACTACAATACACTTCTCCCTCAGAATCTAGTATATCATTATATCTTATACTAATAAACTCTATTTATGTTTTTCCTAATTTTTCACATTCCACAGGCAACGAATCAGCTAGGCTGTCAATTTCTGACTTCAGAATATATTATAACCTGACTGATTCTTGAGTTCATAACATCTGTTCCTAAGTTCAGGATATCTTATCTCTTGTCTGGACTGCAACAATAGATTCATTGCTAGCTTTTTGCTTCCAATTTTTGATTACTTATCTTCATGCAACAGGTAGAGTGACATAAATAGATTTCCTGAATTTTACCTTCCAAAGACCTCACATCTGACTGGTAATTCCAAGATCTTCTTCACATTGTCTAATTGGATGCAGTAGGGATTCTGGTAACCTACCATCTCACTGTGCCTTCCCTACTGATCACTGAATTTCTGTTTCATTGACTCACTGATGTTTGTAAAATACACCAAGAATGCTGCACTCAGAGCCATTGTGTTTGCTGTTCCTTCCTCCTAGTATGTTACTACTCTGGGTTTCCACATGCTCCTCCCTCTTCTGTCATGAAGCCCTGTGTGAATGGTCTTTCTTTGGAGTTAACATCATTGACTCTATTCCAAAGATCCCACCTCTTTTGCACATAAGTCTGCAATCCGTTTTTATACTCATCCATACAATATGAACTGCAAGATTTTAGGGCTAGTGTTGACTTTCGTCATTGCTATATTACTATCATCAACACAATGCTTGACACTGAAGAGATTCCATAAATAATGGTAGGATGAGTGACTATGTAAACAGACTGTTAGTACAGGGAGAGCATAAGTGCTTCAATAATACTACAGATATGGCATCCTGAGTCTTGATTTTTGCTTGGAGGGTGTCATCATCTCACAGAAGAAAGGAAAGGAACAAATGGTTTCATGTGGTGAGTGTCCTTGATCTTTAAGAAGGATAAACTTCCTAACGCTGGCTTCTTTTGAGGGCTCCACGAGTAGTTTTCTACACAGAAGCAAAGTTGGACTTGCTGCATCTTGTTTCAGTCAGGAAATTTTGTTCTTAGTAGGGTAGAAAGGAATCCAATTTAAACTGTGTAACTATAAAATACATATCACATATTACTAAAAGAAACTACACACTTTACTTTGCCTATGCTTTGTTTTGAGATTCACTTGTGCATGAGTATTTGTCTTTTCATTGATCCACTGTACCTTACCCCAAATAATTCATCCTTTTAGCCCTCAGTTTGTATCATTTTATATGCTATGTTCTCCAAAGCCAGGAGGTACCTGTTGTTGGCTCCCAAATCTTTAGCAAGCTTCATATTTAGGTAGTTTACTTGTCATCACTATCTAAATATGCCACAAAAATGTCAGAAGGAACAGGAATGGTATGTTTATAATTCTTTCCTTCAAACTTGTTATTTTTTTATATTGCTCATTGAAGAAACATAGGCATGATACCTTTCTCATGAAAGCTACATTATCAACCAATCACAAATTCTACAGATTATACCTTTTAAAAATTGTCAATCTAGTCTACACCTCTGTGTTCCCCTCAAAGACTATCCTACACTACAACGCTATTGTTTATAGATAAAACATCCCAGATTTTAGGGTCATATTTTTCCAAGCTCTCCTCTGTATTCCAAGGAAATTCAAACCTGGCATGCCTCCTATCCTTTGATGACTTCCTGAATTCCAAGGATAGACAGCTATGAAACACTGCTTCATTTTGCCCTCAGTGTCCATGTGTTTCTCTAGACAAAGCTCCTGCCTGTGTCCTGTACAGATTCTTCATACTTGATGTTCTGAATGACTAAGAATTTGCCAAATATGCCATAGTGTTTATTTCATATATTTTCCCCTCCACTTTAAGTGCTCTTGGATACTGTCTTTGTTCAGTTTATTTCTACCTGCCTCTTAATACTAAGCACAAACATTTTCTCTGCTAGGAATCCTTTTCTGATTTCCCAGTATGATTTAGGGCACACTTTTTTGTGCTCTCAGGTAACATGTATTGATCTTAAGAGTCATTATGCTTGCTGTTTGTCTCTATACTATTTCATTTGCATATGATGCCAAGTAATGTCTGGAGTTCAATTACAGTTTCTTGATCATCTTGATGATCAACTACTTAACATAGTAAAGTTTATTAATCATCCAGGGAAAGAAAGAAGAATATATATTCTAATAAAGCATTTATTTGCTAGACTCAGAAGAACTTTTCAGAACCAGATGGAGTTAAGATTCACCATCAAGGCACTGTGGATAAATGTTACGCACAACTACGTATAGTGAGAACTTCTAAACACACAGATGTAGAGAATAACAGTTTTCTATTGTAGTTTTTAACCATAAAGTACTTACAATTAATTCATTTTCTATAGACATTGAAATTGCTTATTGTTCTTAATTTTGATATTTAATCTATCTGCTTTATATATAAAATATTTAATATATTTTAACATAGACTTCAAGAAATAAGGATATCTATTTCTTTGCCATCGGTACAATTACTAAATCACTTTGATCTTACAAGTGTATTAAAACCATAGAATGAGTGATGAAAGTCATTAGACTTTAAATTCCTCTAATGATATTTAAATTTAATGAATTAGATATTCCCTTTCTTATAAATGAAATTTGAGGAACACAGACCTGACTTTAGGAATATATTTGCAGTCCCTTCATTTCCTGTCATTGCCCTATATGATTTTTTGCAAACATAATTTATATAGGTTTGATTCTAATGATAACCTGAAAATCATTGTTTGACTGTACAGTTGTAACAGCATGAGAAATTAGGAGAAAATTCTAGTTAACAGATTAGAATTTACTGAAGCAAAGCATCCAGTTGTGGAACTGTGTCCTTCACCTTAAAAGCCCTTCCCACAAGGCCATTCCAAGCATTTATTACTTGCAGAATGAAAAAATGCTTCCTTGTGTCTGTATTGACCTTATTTTCCTTTAACTTTCATTAAAGGCTCCTTGCTTTGTATAAACTGAATGAGAAACTTAATCTAAATTACCTATACTTATGATTAGCTCTACTTTCCTTAAATTCTGTATTTTTTCCAAAGTAGGAAGGGTCTGTTCCATCAGTTCTTGTTATTCGTGCCTTTCTGGCTATTGTTTTATAGTTTTTATGCTTATATTTTTAAAATTTTATTTTAATTTTGAAAAAAAGAGTGGGATGTAGATACACATTCTCAAAAGGATTTATGACAGGTTTTGTTGTGGAATTACACCTGTAGGATGACCTACCGGTGATTAGGTATGATGCATATAATGGCTTTATAAGATTTATGATATTAGGAACTACTTTCTTTGTGCTGTGAATTGGTCCTAGCACCCTGAATATGTTTAATAAATATTAATATTGCTAAGTTTAATAATAAATGAAAAATAAAAACTGATCTTGAGAAAGGCCTTTTGGTGGATACATATCAGAGGTTATGATTCATTGTTTCCAAAGGCAATCTTGGTTAATTTCAGATATAATTCTAAAGATTTAAAATTTTATCAGTTTAATTTTTAAATAATATTAAAACTGTTCATAACCAACATCTTCTTTTGTTGCAGAACAAAATTTCATTTTCATATCAAGCATGAACACAGAGACATAAGCCAGAATTATAGGCCAGTTCATATACAACTGTATATACAGAATTAAGGTCAGGTGGGGGTGTAAAAGCAGACTCTAAATATCAACATAATTTCATGTGTCTTGGAAGAATAATATGAAAAATCAGTCAGGATGCAGGTAGGTACTAGACCTGTTTTTCTAGTTTCCCACTACTCTCCCCTACCCTACCATATTCTGTCACATAAATGCTCAGAAACTAACAACCCTAGATTGAGAGGAGTAGGAAGGAAAATGAGTACGACTTGATATACTGGAAGGAGATGGTGGGGATCTAACAGAGGCAGTTTTTAATCATCCAGATGTAAAATAAGTGTGCCTGTTAACTTTAACTGTCAATTTGACTGGATTAAGAGACTCCCAAAAAGGTGATTATATGGTACTAACCTCATTGGTGGGTAAACCATTAATAAATTCATAGTTGAATAGGCTATTAGTGTGGGGCCCTAGTTAGAGGAACTGGGTGGTAGGGACATGACCTTGAGGGCTATATCTGGTCCCTGGTCCCCTCCGTGTATTCCTCCTGGCCACCATTAGTTGTGCAAATTTCTTCCATCATGCACTTGCACTATTGTTTCTCTGCCCTGGAGCCAGGTGACCTAAGGACTGAAATCTTTGTGACCGTCAACCAAAACAAACTTCTCCCTCTTCAGTTTGTAGGTATTAGGTATTTTGTCCCAGTAATGGGAAAACTGACTAATATAATATGGAAATTTGAAGTGGATCTCCCAAGGTAGAGTCCAGCTTCATGTCGAATTTGATAACACTGAGAGATATTAAATCTTAGAATTATTTATTCACAGAGGTGAGAAGGATGCTAAGCCATAATACTGGTCTTCCTACATTCAGGTGGAGTTGGATTGTAGCACAGTAAATGGTTGGTTTGTGTAAATTGCTTTTAGGATATGACTACACAAAACCACATGGACATTCTTAATTTGAAAAGAGAATGTATAAATCATTCAAATAATAGGTTTATTGATTTTATGAACATCCCACCTACTTTCAAAACTATTTCATTGGGAAGAGAAGCTTTTGCATAAAGTTCATTCTTAATGATTGTATAATAAATATCTTGAACCTATACAAGAGGCATGTTTAAAATCTTCACTTTTCTACTGAGCAAAGAGTGATCACAGAGGTCATTTATATATAAGTTTGAAATAATAAAACCACTCAAAAATTAAGAAAATTTATAAAATACAATATGATGGGCTAAACAACCAAATATCTTTTTTTACAGTGTGGTAAGAATATTGACTTTGAAAATATTTGAGCTATAGCATCTTTCACAATAGTGATTAGAGTGTATAAAGAACAAAATTATGGGTCCAGTAGACATAAGATTATACTTGAACTTTTCAATTTCTAAGGTATTCTTGGATGCTTCAATTTTCATTTGAGATAGGTTAGATTACCTAGTTTAAAATCTTAAATAGTGTCAAAGTGCATTATGTCAATTGATGCTAACATTAAGAAGACTTGAAAGTTCTTGCCAGAAATGACACTACAGTTCAGGACCACACTGACTGGCTGGAATGAGGCATCTCTCTGGAAAGCATTGCTTGTCAAAGATAAAATACTTTGACATGTTTGCATGCCTGAAGAGTAAGTTCCATGTGGATCACAAATTGGGAGACCAGCCATGGCTCTGAAGTATGCTTAGCTCTCTCTTCTCAGCCAGAGTTGAGACTAATGTGGTAATTTAGTGCATACATTCCAAGTGCAGTCAGTGTGCCTGACTACTAGCCAAACAGGAAACTGATGTGGGTTGTAGTACAGGGTAATATCCTTGAAGTACATGTGATGACCAAGCTCTCCCTTCAATTAATAAGCCAGAAATGTCAAATTCTACTTTTTAATTTTATTTTGAACATTTTTATTATTGTACGCTATGTATAACCTAAAATTTACCATTTTATTTTAATTTATTAACACATATTTGCAATATATGACTACTCTTATTTTGTGTACCCAGTGCATGTACATAACACATCTAATTCTTTTTAAATTCTCTTTCCCTATTCAACCTTCCATTCTCTCTGTATCTCCTGGACTCTTTCCCATTTATAGCAGGTCCATCTCTTTCCTATTATCTGTATGTTATTTTATTTCATACCTTATTTATACTTCCAATTTCTCAATATGAGAAGGTATTCTGTATTTATGTTTGTAACTGACTTCATTTTACATGGTTCTCAAGTGTATCTATTTTCCTATACATGTTTTACATGGCAGAGTAGTATTCCAAATTGTGTATATATATTTTCTTTATCGACTCATATATTGATGGACAGATAGGCTGGTTGCTAGATTGACTATTGGAAACTGTACTATTATAAACATTGCCATGCATGTGTCACTGTATTATGATGTCTTTAATTCTTTTGGGAAAGAAATAGAAGGTCAATAGTGAGGTCAAGTGGAATTTCTGTTTTCACTTTTTAGAGAAATCTGTATAATGACTTCCATACTCTTTATATAAGTTTACATTCTCTCCAGGAGAGAGAAGGATTCCTTTTTTCAGGATAGCCTCACCAGCCTTTTTAAAGATTTTTCAATATTTGTCATTCTTTGTGGAATCAGATGAAATCTCAGCTTTTTAAAATTTGTATTTCCCAAATGGCTAGTGACATTGAACATTTTTTCATGTATTTATCAGGCCATTTATTTTTGTATTTCTTCTTTGAAGTATCTTTTGATTTCAGTTTCCCATTTATATTTTGGGAAGACTTTATTATTTTCTTCTTTATATATTTTAAGTATGAGTCCTCTGTCCAAAATGTAGGTAGAAAAATTTTTTAATCATTCTGTATATTCTCTTTTCAATCTTTTGGTTGTTTGCTTTTCTGGAGAGAAGTTATTAATTTTATATAATCCCAGTTATTTCATTTGCAGTTGTAGTTCTGTTCAGAAACTCCTTGCCTATGTCTATGACTTCAAGAGTTTTGCCTAACTTACCTTTCAGAAAGTTAAGTGTTACTATTTTGATATTTAGGTCTTTAAAACATTTTGATCTTAATTTAGTACACAGTGAGAAATATGTGTCTACTTCACTCTTCTGCATGTGGATAGTCAGTTTTTTTACAGCACCATTTGCTAAAGGAACTATATTTTCTATAGCATATATTTTTGGACACTGTCAAAAATCTGGTTGCTGAATGTGTCTGGGGTTATTTTGGTATCCTTTATTGTTTTCCATTGATCCACATGTCTTTTTTTTCCCAATACCATGCTTTTTTAAATTACCATATCATTGTAATATAAGTTGAAATCTGGGATTGTGATTGTTTCTGCTTTGCTTTTTTTATTTTTAAATTTTTATTTTAAAGAGAATAAAAACACATAGTGCCTATACCTTCAGCCATAGTAAAATTCAAACCAAATAGAACAGAATATAACCAAGAAAAAACAAAATAATGAATGCAATAAAGGATTTCAAAACAAAATAATAGTACATCTAAAATAGCTACCATAATACATCTCGCTATCCCCAAAACTGCTACCCATGCCATCCCATAGCAAAATCAAACACAAAACAGAATAAAATGCAACCCACCAAAACAATGAAAGTGACACAGTGCTTCAAAACAAGATAATAGGGAATTAACAATGGCTACCACCTTCAGAAGGAGATCCCAACCCAGATGCTATATTGCATATTGTTATCCTCTGAATGGATGATCAGACTACCAGCTTAGACCTGCAAAGTCAGTGAAACACTAAACACTGCAAGCATTAAATTGTATTTTACCTTAATAGCTCTCATCACAGCCTGTGTTTCTCACAATCATCTGGTCACTTTTGGCAGTGCCCACACTCTTCTTGTTTCCCAGACCATGTGCCTGGAAGGGGCTGGCATCTGGCTTGCCCCTCAGTGGCCCCTTCATGGCACTGAGTCACAGGGAGGGCTTGCTTCTTTTTGACTCCTTTACTCTTCCCCCACAGTATGCGAATGGCATTGATGTTTTGCTCTTGTTACGCAGGATTGCTTTTGCTAGTCTGTGCCTCTTTTGGTTCACATGAATTTTAGGATAGCGTTTGCTATACTATGAGGAATGCTGTTGGTATGTTAATTAGAATTGCATTAAATATGATTACACGTTTGCAAGTATTGCTATTTCAATAGGATTGGCTTGCCTATTAAGCAACAGGTGATATCTTCCCATATTTCCAAGTTCTCTCCAATTTCCTTTTCAGAATTATACTTTTGTTGTACATTTCTCTGACTTTCTTTGTTAGCTTAATTCCTAGGCATTTTTCCTTGTGTCACTGAGAATTGTTTTATGATTTCTTTCTCAGTAAGTTCATTATTGGTATATAGGAATCGTATTCATTTTTTGTGTTAATTAGTTTCCTACTATACTGCTAAATTTGATTATTAATTTATGAAATCTTGTAGTGGAATATTTATGGGTCTTCTATATAAAGTATCATGTCATCTATAAACAATACTGATTTCTTTTTTCTTTCCAATTTTCCAAAGATAAAAGATATTTCTTTTATCTTTTTCTTGCTTATTTGCTATATCTAATGTTTTAAATACTATGTTAAACAAGAGTGATAGTGGATATCCTTGTTTTGTTCCAGATTGTAGAAGGAAAACTTTCAGCTTCTCCCCATTTAATATGGTATTGACCATTGGTTGATATGACTGGCTTTTATCAGATTGAGGTAAAGTACTTCTATGCTTATTTTCCTAGAGTTTTTTTTTTCTTTCATCATGCATGGGTGTTGAATTTTGTTAAAAGCTTGTTCTGCATTTGTTGAGATAATCATGTATGTATTACCTTGCTTCTGTTTTCGTACCATATTACATTATTGCTTTACATGTGTTGAAATTATCCTTGTGTCCAAGGCATGAAACCTTCTCAGTCATGATGTATGATTTTGTCAATCATTTTTTGGCTTATGATTTCCAATATCTTTTTAAGGATTTTGTGTCTATATTCATTTGCCTGTAGCCTTCTTGTTTAGTTGAGTCTTTGGTTTTGGAAAATCAGATCAATGCTGGCTTTTGGGAAAGAGAAGTACTGTTTCTCTTTCAGTTTCATCAGTTTGTAGAGTATTGTTATTTAATCTCTATGGAAGGAAGGCTTCTGTTTTAAATTCATCAGGTCCTAGGCTTTTTATATTGGTAGGCTTTGTATTACTGCCTCAGTTTCACTGCTTGCTATTGGATTGTTTAGAATTGTTATGTATTATTGATTCAGTTCTGATAATTTATACGTATGTAAGAATCTGGCTGTGTCTTCCAGAGTCTCCATTTGTAGCAGTGCAATTTTTCGTAGTAGTTGCTACTATAACTATATTCAGAATGTCTGTTGTGATTTCATCTTTTTAATTTCTAATTTGATGAATGTACATCTTTTTCCTTCTTTTGGTAAGTTGAACTAAGTGTCTCCAAATACCTACTTTTTTATTCTTTACGAGAGCCATAATTTCAGTGATTTCTATTCTGACCTTTTTTGGTTTTCCTTTTTAAGCTGGGTTTGGATTTTGACTGTTGTTTGAGTTTTTTAGTTTCATTATTAGATTTTTTATTTGAGCTCACTCTGTTTTCAAGATATTTTTATTATTAAAAGACTTCAGACTGTCAAATGATTTTCTACATCTATTGAGGTGTAATTTTTATCACTTATAAAGTTAATATGGTATATTTCATTGACCATTGACATATTTTTAAGTGTTAAACAAAATATGCATTGTGGGAAAAACCCATTGCATTCAACTATAAAATAAGTTCATACTAGAGAAATATAATAAGCTGGGCATAGGACATGCCTGTAATCCCAACAGTCATGAAGCTGAGGCAGGAAGAGCGTAGCAAGTTTGAGACCAGGCTGGGCTATAAAGTGAGCTCAAGGCCAGCCTGAACTACATAACAAGATCCTGTCTCAAAAAGACAGAAAGAAAAAAAAAGAAAAAGAAAGAAAAGAAATATAGCATAGCTAATGAAATACACACAACAAAATTAACTCATGAGAACCAGAGCATAGTACAATACAAATATTAGAACAGTAAGATAACCTAATGAATCTGTGACCAGTCTTTCCAAGTGTGTTAGCTAAGTGTGTGACTAATAATAAAGAATACAGCAATTAATGATAAATACTGAGTTTATTTAATGTTATATATATGAACTTTTTTTTTATTAGCACCTATTTGTAGTACATAATGATCACATTTCTCAGGAGGAGTTGGTAGATGCTCCCATCATATCTTAATTTTTTAAAAAATCTACACCTTTTCCTCCCCTCTGTCCTCTTTTTGGTCCCCTTCTCCTTTGCAAAAGATTGATCTCTATATTTCCCAATACCTATCTTTGGTTTTGTAGTTCATTTATATTTTGAGTTTCTCATGTAAGAGGAATTGTGTGATATTTAAACTTGCATGGCTGATTTATTTTACTTAACATTATGGTCTCAATTTGTATCCATTTTCCTAAAAAGACTCAAGTTGATCTTTCTTTCTGACAGAATAGTAGTTCATTTCATTTACATAACACATTTCCTTTACTTATCATTTTGTTGATGAACGTATAGGCTGATTTCATTATTTAGTTATTGTGAAGTGTATTGCTATAAACATGAGTGTGCAAGTATCACTGTAATATGATGTCTTGGACTCTTTTAAGAAGATACCTAGAACTGTTTAGTCAGATGAAATTTCTACTTTTAGTGTTTGGAGGATCTCTGTACTGATTTCCGTAATGTTTATACTAGCTTATATTCCCACCAACAATTAACAATTTTTGTTTCTTCATGCAGCCTTGTTAGCATTTTTGTTGTGACTTGATTTTTTATTGCTATTCTTTTTGTAGTGTTATTTTAACATGAGTCTCTCTAATGATCAGAGAGACTGAATACTTTTTCATAAGTTTATTGAGCCAATTATAATTCTTAAAATTACCTGTTCATTTCAGTTGCCCATTTTTTGACTGGGTTTTCATTTTGAGAGTCCAATCATTTTTGAGTTCTGTATATATTCTACATATTAGTTCTTTGTCTAACGCACAGCTGGAGAATATTTTCTCCATTTTTTTAGGTTGGCTTTTCACTCTGTTGGATTTATCTTTTGTTTTGCAGTAGCTTTTTAATTTGATAAGATTCTTAGTATTATTTCTTGTGCAATGGCTGTTTTGTTCAGAAAGTCCTTGCCTTTGACTGTTTTTAAGGGTTTTACTTATTTTATCTTCCAGAAGATTGTTTCTGTTTTAATATTTAGGCCTTTGATCCATTTTGATTTTAGCTTAGTATATGATGAGGGACACTTCTAAATTTAATCTCTGAATGTGTAGAGCCAGTTGTCCCAGCACCATTTTCTAAAACTGCTATCATTCCTATAAGTTTTTTGGTTCCTTTGACTGGATCCTGTATTTGGTTCCACTGATTCACAAGGGTGTTTTTTACCAGTGTCATGATGTTATCATTGCAGCTGTATGCTGTATTCACATGAAATCCAGGATCTTCATGTCTTCTGCCTTTTTTTTTTTTTTTGGCACAAGGTTGCTTTTGCTAGGTCTCTTCCAATTGCTTATGATTTTAGGATTGTTTAGTCTAGTTCTGTGAAAAAAGCTCATTGAAATTGTGTTCAGTCTGTATATCTGCTTTGGAACTGTAGCCATTATGACTATAGTAACTGTTATCCAGGAATACAGTTGTCTAATTTCTGATATATACTTTGATCTTCTTTTTCAGAGTACTTTAATTTTCATTGTAGATATTGTTTACTTTTTTGCTTAAGTTAATTACTAAGTATTTAAGTTTTCTTGATTCTCTTATGAATGTTATTGTTTCCCTAATTTCTTTTTTATTGAGTTTGTTATTTGTGTATAGGAATACCATTAAGTTTTATGTATTGACTTTGTATTCTACTACACTACTGAATTTGGTTATTAATTCTAACTGCCATTGGTGGATCCAATATGTAGGATCATGTCATTTTCAAGTAATGACAATTTTACTTATTTCCCTCCCATACAGATATATACCTTTTATTTCATTCTGTTGCCCAATTGCTCTGTCTAATGTTTTGGGAAATATATTGATTGGTAGTTGTGATAGTTGAAATCCTTGGTTGGTTCCTGATTTTAGAGGAAAAGCTTTCAGCTTCTCCTCATTTGATATGATATTTGCCATTGGTTTGTCATAAATGGCTTTTATCAGGTACTTCTATATCTATTTTCCTAAGTGTTTTTTTAAATAACAAATGGATGTTTGCTTCCATCATAGGCTTTTTCTGTGTCAGTTGAAATGATCATGTAATTTTTGTCATTGCTTCTGTTTATGTGATATATTAAATTTATTAGTATGCACATGTGGAACCATGCTTATTTTCCTGGAATGAAGCCTACTTGGTTATCATATATGACCTTCGGTGATTTCTTGCATTCTGTTTGCCAGTATCCTGTTGAAGACTTTTACATCTGTGCTCAGTAAGGATCTTTTTATGTAGTTCTGATTTTTGGTTGGGTCACTTTTTGCTTTTGGAATCAGAGTAGTCCTAGCTTCCAGGAATGATTTTGGGAGTACTGTTTCTCTTTTGATTGCATTAAAGATTTGAGGACACTGGTATTAGATCTTCTCAAAAGTTGTAGAATTTGACAGTGAATCCATCAGTATATGTATATTTCTTAGTTGGTTGTTCTTAAATATGATTTTTTCAGTTTTATTAGCTGATATGTTATTATTCTGGCTTCTTATAACATCTGGATTTAGTTTTGATGATTCACATGTATTTATGTGTATATCCATTTCTCCTGAGTTCTCCAGTTATGAGTATAGATTCTCAAAGTGGTTACTAATAATTTTTTGGATTTTGGCAATGTCTGTTGTGATTTCTCCCTTTTTGGTATGTGCTTAGGAGTTTGTCTATTTTGTTTATTATTTCAAAGAATTGAGAACTAGCTCTGTTTTTCAAATGTGAAATGTATTTATTGCCTGCATAAACATTCCTCTTTGGATGCCTTTCATTTTGCCCCAAAGATTCTGGTGTATTGTACTACCATTATCAATTTCTTCCAGAAATTGCTTAATTTTTCTTTGATTTCATCTGCAACTCATATGTCCAAGAGTGTGTTTATTAGATTTCCATATATTTATGAATTTTGTGTGACTTCTTTTTGATTAATTTATAGTTTTAGAACAGAATGATATTATGTCATACATGGAGTGATTTTAATGATTTTGTATTTAGTTAAGTATGCTTTGTAGACTAGTTTATGATCTACTTCAGAGAACATTCCCTGTGCTGCTGAGAAAAATATTTTCTGTTGTAGTAGGGTAGAATACTCTGCAGATATCTATTAACTTGATTTGCTAAGAGTTGTGGTTGAGCTCTGATATTTCTTTGTTGCTTTGTTTTTTCAGTTGATCTGTTTCTTAGCAAAAGCTTGGTAATGAAGTCACCCACTATGACTATATTGATAGTCATTTGATATTTCTGTCCAGGACTGATTGTTTTAAGAATTTAGGTGCTTCAATACTTGGTGCATATATATTTACAACTGTTATGCCTTTCTGTTATGTTTTTCCCTTAAGTGATATGTGGTGGCCTTCTTTGCCTCTTCTTAGTCATTTTTGTTTTGAAGTTTAATTATTTGAGAGTAAAATTGCTGTCTCTGCTTCGCTTATTATCTTGGTATGTGGAATGTTGTCTTTCATCCTTTTTTTTAATAGTCTTCCAATTTCTTTTTGGATTAGTTTCTTGAATGCAAAAGCCCTATGGATTTACTTTTCTTTCATTGCTGACACAAGAATACTTGATGCCCAAAATGAATAAGGAAAGGTTTATTTAGTTAACAGTTTTTGGAGGTTTCATCCACACTCAGCTGTTTCCAAGGCCGAGTGCCATGGCTAAGGGACAACCATTTATGGTGGCTGCAAGTGACAAGATTAAAAAAGGGAAAAAAGGGAAAAAAGACCTGACCCCTCATGACTGCATGAAACTTTGGGGAGACATTTAAACACAAACCATAACATCCCACCCTTGCCCCTCCAAAGATTCATGTAGATTTTTTTTATGTAAAAGACATTTAGTCCTTCTCTTAAAGTTGCCAAAGTCTTAACAGTTTCAGCATTGCTGAAAGGCCCAAGTCCAAAGTCTTCTCTGAGATTTAAGGCAGACTCTTAGGTGTGAGCCCTTACATAAATAAAAATATAAATGCTTCCAACATTCATTGGCACAAGATAAACATTACCATTCCAAAGGGTACAAGCAAGGATACAAAGCATTGGAACAAAAGCAAATCCAAATGCAGCAGGACAAACATTAAGTCCTGGAGTTCCATATGGAATATCAAAAGCAATCTGGCAAATGTGAGTTCCTGAAGGCTCAAGTGACTCCAATCACAGGCAACTTCTGATGGTTGTAGCTCCCATGGCTTCTCTCTTAGCTTGACTTTGCTCCCTCATTTTGGGTTTCCTTAGACTATCTATATTCCTGGATTTTCCATATTTCTGGGGTCTGCACTGCACCTTTGGTTTTACACTCAGCTTTGCACATTGCCTCTCAGGGACATGTTGTCTGGCCTCCCAAGGCTTCTGAAAACAAAGGGGAAGCATTTTCAACCTGAGAACTCTTGCATTCTGTGTGTACCTAAACTCAGTGCCACATGAATGGTCTGCTGCCAATTGGAGCAGTAGTCAGACTTTTCTCTCACTTGGCTGTAGGAGTCAAGTGCCTGAATCACTGGGCACTCTGAACCTGATTCTAAGGAACATATTTTCTATGTCACCACCATTCTGGTAACTGGTGTGGCCTCTGTTGTTATTGTGGAATATGGTGCTCTGTAAGTTTCTCTTTAAAGCAAAGTTTTTGTTGCAAAGGGTGGAGGCCCATGGCTTCTCATGATGTCCCCAGACCATCTTTTCTATTCTTTTGTTCCTTCTCAGCAATGTAGATCTCAGTTCCATCTTTACAGTCCACAGCTTTACTGGAGCATTTTTCTTGGCCAAACTCACAACATTTTAAATCACCATTTTGGGCTCTTTGCTCTTGATTTGCAACTTAAATCTGGCTAAAAGTCTCCAACAATAACCATCCCACTGCCTCAACATTTGACTGCCTTGAAATTTCTTCTGCCTGATTAGTTAGTCCACTGCCCTTAATCTCACTCTCAGGCAAAGTCTCTGGACATGAACAAAATTCAGACAAATTTTCTGCCAAACCATAATACATATCATCTAGAGTCAAATAACCAGTGCAGTCCTTCTTCCCAGCGGGAACCTTCTGAGCCTGGTCTTTACCAGCAGGATTTATATCAGCCTTCTGCTCTTCTGAACTTTGACCAGAATCTTACATACAGAACAGCCTAAGCTGTTGCAGCTTTATGCTTTCACATGACATCTTCAAACCTTTCCAAATACTTTCCATAAGCCATTCCCAAAGGCTCTTGAACCACATGGTCAGATATAGTCACAGCAGTGACCCAACTAATGGTAGCAAATTCTGTTTTGGTTAATTCTCTCACTTTGCTGAGACAAAATTCTTGTTGACAAAAATGAAGGAAGGCAATGTTTGTTTACAGTTTTTGAAGGTGTCAGTCCACACTCAGCTGGTTCCAAGGTAGGAGGTCATGGCTAAGGGGCAGCCATTCATTGCGGTTGCAAATGACGAGAGTAAAAGGGGAAAAAGTACACCTCCTTCCTTTCCTTATATACTATAGCAGCTACCCATCCCTGGGCAGGTGTAGTACTCACTGCCAATTCCATTGCTAGATAACAAACAATCAAAAACACTAGGCTCAGCGATCTTTGAAAGTTCCCCCCAACCCATGACTGCATAAGGCTTTGGGGGGACATTTAAACATAAACCACAACAACTGCCAGTCTGTGTCTTTTAATTGATAAGTTGAGACCTTTTACATTGAGAGTTAATTTCAAAGGATATTCTCAGTATTGTGTTCTTCTGTTAATGACACCTTTATTTTTCCATTTTTGTTTGACTACTTCCCTTACATAATGTATTCATTACATCTGATTTTTTGACTTTATTGGCCTTCTTAGTCTTTTTTTTTTCCCCACCAGGGATCAAACTCATGACCTTGTGCTTGGCAGGCAGGCGCTTATGCCACTGAGCTAAATCCCTGGCCTGAGACTTTGTTGGCTTTCTTGTCTCTGTCTGGAATATTTTTTTGTATTTTTGGAGTGCTACTTTTGTGTTCATGTATCTTCTAAAATGTTCTTTGTCATGGAATGGCTTTATTTCTCAATCAATTTTGAAAAATAGGTTAGTAGGTTGTATTATTCTGGTTTGGAAGTGGTTTTTAAGGTTTGAAACACATAACTTCATATTTTCCTAGCTTTATAATTTGTGTTTTTGTCCTTTATATTGTTGGCTTGTTTTGCCTTTTTGTTACAGCTTTTAAGATTCTGTATTTTTGTTGGACATCTGACACTTTGATAATGTGTCATAAGTAGGTTCTTTTTAAATTAATATTTGTAAGACTTGCTTATCTGTATCTAGAAATATTTTCTTATGCTTGAAAAGTTTTCTTTTATGGTAAATGCAATTATATTTTTTTGTGCTGTCTTCTAATTTTTTTCTAACTTCAGTTAACAACACATTCATCCTTTTAGAATGACCTACTAGTCATTGGATGGATTTTTCTTATTCTTTAATCATTTTTAAGACTTCTTGGAGTAATTAATCCTAATTTTCTTTTTATTTCATTAATTTTAGAAGTCCTGTCTTTGACTTGTATGTCCTTTAAGATTTGTATTTTCTCTTAAATTAAATATACCATTAGGAAACATGGTAAGTTTGGTTTTAATATTATCAGAGTACAATCCTTGATAAAAGCAAGAATAAGTATCTTCTGGAAAGATCAAAGAAAGGGAGATTAAGAATGAAAAAGAAACAGAAGTAGCTAAAAAGCTTACCTCAATTTAATGATTTTCCAATGGTAGTCCTAGATTCTAGGGACAGAAAACCTTATATACCCAATTCAAACAAATAAAAAGGAAGAAATAGGTGACAAAAAACCCCTGAAGAATGTTAAGGCTTTAAAATAATTCTCTATAATATCTTTTGTAAATTATTGACACAAAAAGAAATTGTAACAATAAAATTCAAGAAAAAGGAAGTGCAAATGATTATACTTGTATTGGACTTACAAATCATAGTCATATTATTTATTTTTGTAAACATAGGCTGTTAAAACTATTAGAGATATTATTTTGAGACTTTTTAGATGTTTTCACACATCTATTATACATATTATGTATAATAATATTATACATATTTTCACTTCATATTTAAAGTTTCTAATGACTGCAAAATATTATGTTGTCTGAATAAACACACAGTTCATTTATACAACAAATAATTATTTAATACCCATCATATTCTTGGTACTATCCTTGAAAGTATGCATACCCCAGGTCTGAAGTTTTGTTCTCATGGAAGGTACATTCTTATTGGACAGGAAGATGATAAATAAGATGATGAACAGTGATGAGAATTTTGAGGAAATATCAATCAGGAAAAGAGTATAAAAAAATGAGTGGGAGAATGTTTCAGATGAGATAGTCTGAGAAAGCTTTGCAGGTAGAGACATTTAAGGTGAGACGTGATAGAGCGGAGAATGAGTCATAAAAATCTCTCAAGGAATGCACTTTCTAAAGAGAGGACAAAGTTAAAAAAAATTAGTGCAATCATGCTAAAGTTTTGGAGAAATTAGTAAGTCAGTCCAAGTGGAATGTTTTCCAGTGAGAGAGAGTATGAAATGAGATCAGCATTAAGAGTACAAGCATATCAGACTGGGGTTCTGTAGGACACATAGTAAGGACTTCGATTTATTGATGTTGTTGGTGTCTTTGTAATTTCAAGACTGGAGATGAACTGCCCCACATGTTTAGTGCTGTGTAGCATGTTAATAATAGAGACAGGAACAAAATAGGGTGCCAGAAATGTCACTAGGCAGCCATCATGCTTTGAGAATAGACAGTCACAAGGTTACACTTCACAGTAGAAGCAACAGGATTACGGAGTTAATTGTGAGTTGTGAGGGATATTTGATTTAAAATGGTCACAAGATGTTAGCCTATATCATTTGTCATTTACTGTGCCAAAATGTATATTTTTAAGAGTTTAAGAAGATTCTTATTCAAATATGAATTTAAAAAAAAACAGCATGTGTTGGTTACTCTTTTTCATTGCTGAGGCAAAATATTCAACATCAAAGATTAAGGAAGGAGAGGTTTGTTTAGGATACAGTTTGTGGAGGTTACAGTCCATGATTAGATGGCTTCAAAACAGAGTGGCATGACTGAGGAGCAACAGTTCAAGGTGGCAGAAGACAGCAAAAGCAACAAGAGCAAAAAGGGGAAGAGAAAGTCTCTTTTTCTCTCCTGTATTGTATGCAGACTACCCATCCTGGGATGTGTGTAACACTCACACCGTCTCCCTACTTTCCTCTTGCACAGACTCAGTATATTTACAAAGTAAGAACTCTGGCGCCCTGTTGAGCTACTTAGTTAAGATTCTAAACTTCTCAAGTTGACACAGTTAATCAACCACCACAACATCCTAGAGCATAAATAACCACACCCCAGGATGTAGAATTGCTGAGTTACTTGGTTAAACCTCCAAACTTCTCAAGTTGACATAATGTATCAACCAGTACATAGTAGGAGGAGAAAGCTGGTTCAGAGGAGACAGGTTAGAGGGACAGGATTTATGTAGGAACAGAAAGAGAATGTCAGAATAGAATTACTAGATTAGATTTCAAACTAGTTAGTGTCTTATCATTCAACACAATCATAACTGTTTACTTTGCCTCCTTAATAAACAAACATCTTTTTAGAAGATATTTGACAGAATGTGAGGCTTTAGTACTATACGTGGATCATACAAAAGCCTCAGGTGAGTCTACTCAAAAGTATTCCAACATTACATTAAATAGACAAGTTGCTCTTCCTCTGTATCACCAGTACATTTTTCATATTTTCTTTTTATGAAAACTAAGATAGCAAACTCTAGCAGAGAGATGTTTGCCATATGGAAGTATGTTTATTATACAAAAGATTCAGCCATCAATTTTTATTCATGTATTCTTAAATATTTTATTGATGCTCACTACCTTAATGTTATAAACAATAATTTATATTGGAAAAGAATTTGTTCTTAGAATGAATCCCTGATAGAAGAATTAGTTGGTTCCTATGAAGTTTTATTATGAAATGTATTTGGATTTATTATCAATATATTATTTCAACTAGTTTTATTTTTCAAATTTAGCTCAGTGAGTTAAACTTACTACATTGTTTTTGTCTTTGTTTTTAGTATCACTACAATTATTTTTACATATTTTTATATTTTATCTTTTGTAAAAACAATGCATTATGGGACTTGTTGCTTGCATTGTTCTGTTTTGTTTAATTCCCTAAAAAAAGAAAAAGAAACCATTCACCTTGGTGTGTGCAAGTATGGGCAGAAATGGAAAGGTCATTGGATTAGCAAAAGTACTTCTAATTGAAAGATTTACTTAAAAATTTGATTGTTTTTGACCTAGAGATGAAAAACAGTTTTTACAAAGGTATTAATATCATCAAATTTATCCAGTCTCAGCCATATTGAGAATTGACATTGAAAGAAATTATACTGTACAGCAACTGTCTTTGAAGGAATAAAATTTTGTAGTCTCTTCAGATGATTTTTGAATTTGATTTGGTAGAAATGTGGTTTGGGGTAGAACATGGGCTTTCAAGACAGTTTTAACATATACTGTAGTAGATGTGTTTCTTGATATCTCTGATTCTTAGGTATATTATCTATAAAGTGAGATAATTTTATTCAGATAAGGCTGTTGTAGTGATTAAATATATATGACCAATATTTAATATTTTACTTTATCCCATAAAAAATTTAAGTGAATGAATAATATTGATAATGTAATTATAGGAGACACTGGCAGATAATAAGCAATCAATGAATAGAATCACCTCTATTGTTCATATTTCCTCAACATATTATGCTTAATCAGATTGCTGAGATTTCACAATCATTTCCCTTCTTGCTTTTGCAATCTTTCCACTTTGAGGACTAGGCTCAGTTGTCTTCTTCTCCATGAAATGTTCCTGTATGTAACAAGATGAATCTGTTCATCATAGCCCAGTTCTTCTGTTTCCCCAGAACCTGTACTCTGCGTGTTTAGATTATAGATGATTCTATGTAGATTCTACTATAGAAGTAGTCATTGTAAAATGGAAGATTAATCTAAAAATCACAGATTTATCTATTTTTAGTGATTTTTATAGTATAGTAAGCTAATGTGAGGCATTCAAAAGTGTGTGCCTATCATAAACTTTGGCTGTCTTTAGCATCTCTCTAAGTAAGCACATGTGAATTGTTACATAGAGGTCTCAAGATTAGAAAACTGTTAAATGCCTATGTAGGAAAAGAGAAAATGATATTCAACAAATTTTACTCTTTCTTTCTTCATCTCTCCTCTTTTTTCTGTGATCAAAATGCTGTGCCAGTTTTACTATAAAGACAGCATAAATTATGACATTTCTCTGAACATTACTGGTTACAATTACATGGAAGGCTCTAAAAGTAATAAATGCCACAATTTTAAAAGAACACGAGAAAAATAAGCACAAAAATAACTTGAAAATAAGAATTTGAAAATCACAGTATAAAAAGCAGGATGTGGGAGACAAGAAAATAATGTTTACTGCCTCTGTAACTTATGATCTCCAAAACAGAGCTTAAACTTTGGATCTGTTGTGGATACCACTCATTGCTCCTTAAACAGATTTTCAAATAGAACTGTAACGTCGTATTCAACAGCCAGTAATAAGACAGGACCACCCACAACAAAGCCCCAGAATGCAAGCAGTCCACCAGATTCCCTGGAAGACTGTCAGCAATGCAGTTCTGCAAACATATACATAAGATATAAAAAGCAAACAGGTATGCCTTAAACAGAGAAAATCAAAGACCAAGTCTAAAAATGACACACCAAAGGAGTTTGAGAAGCAATATTTTGAAAAGGCATGAAATTGTAATTATAGTCCAAGTAAAGAGACATTTATATGACAGAAATATAGGGTACTCAGCATAGAGGGTCTAAACAATCTACAAGCAAAAGGACACGCTGCAAAAGCTGCACCACTTTTCCCAGTAGAACAAAATTCCATTGTTTTCATAGAGGAAGATGACCTCTGTTAGTAAAATGAAACACCTGATATAATTAACTGATAAAGATAAAGGTTTTATTTTGACTCACAGTCTTGGAAATTCCATTTCATAATTATCCCTGTATTTTAGGCCCGTGGCGAGGCACGCGTCATGGCAAGAACATGTGGTGTAGCAAAACTGCTTACCTCACAAGCCAGGATTTAGTGAGCAAGAGGAAGAGCATGGGGTCCCACACTCCTGCTTGAGGACCTCAGATAACCTAAGCATCTCCTAATAGGCTCTACTTCCTTAAAGGTCCCACAATTCCCAGCAGCACCACTCTGAGAACAAAAGCCTTTAACACATAGACAATGAAGGACATTCAACATCCACACTATACTATACTATCTGTATTAAAAAGTCTCTGTCCACTGAAGTACACAAATCTGTGAGCCTAAGGCTTAAAAATGCATCTCTAGGTTATACTACAACTGTGAACAAGAGAAAGTTACTGTAAAGATTAATAGAGGCATATGTATGGAGATAAAAATTTAAAAAATAGGATTTCAAGGTACAGGATAGTAAAATTAAGGAACTCACATTTGAAACAGTTGAAAATATAGTAGAATAGTTAGAAATCAAGCAATGTGTAGATAGAAGGAATTTTAGGTTTGATTTTGGGAGAAAAATGACATGAATAATTAGAAGGAAAGGACTAGAGAAAGTTGAGATAAATAGAAAAAACACCCACTCAGCGTCATACAGACAAGAGGAAAATATCAGATGGACAATTCAGGTAAATATAGTTTGTAGATGTCAGTTAGTGATCTGTAGAAATGATCTTAAAGTATTTTCTGAAAATGGTTCAAATGAAAGTAATTATAAACATAGTTTCATGACTGCTGTGCTGAGTGACTATGGAGAATCCTAGGAAAGAAACTTGATGCACCATAACTAATTCTGTTTGACAACGTTCTGTTAATATTCTAAATATTTTTTCCTCTGTCTACAACCTTGCATGGGCTGCAAGCAGATGCAGGCCATTACCAGATGATCCTCTGGCAGGCCGGAAGAAACATGCAAAGCTGTTCCTTGTATTCTTCAGAATCCCATAAAATTTGTCTCATACTGAGAAGTTTTGTATAAAATTAGTCAAATTGAAGGTACTGGGACTGAAGAAGAGAAAAATCAATGTAATCACGTTCCTGTCAGTAAAGTCCTGTCAAGTCTTGTCAGTAGCAGGTTAATACTAAAGACAGTTCTTTCCCAGGAACCTGTAGATGGCAAACATCTGGCTAACTCCAGCCATACATGCATCCGGTTATATCAGGAGCCATCTAAGAGAAGTGCACAAAAACACAGCTTTTAAACACAGCTTTATATGTGTAGAGGAATCTCATCAGACATGCATTAGCATGCAAAGGCCCAGATTACCGCACCTACTAAATAATTTAGTTGAAAAAATGGAAAATAAAGGTAATGGGTGGATTAAAATACTATTTAAATACACAGGCAAAAATGATTATCATGCATTAAATGTTGAGAATATACCATTTAGAATCCCTCATAGTATAGGCAAGTTGTTTAAATTCTATAGATATCAAGGCACTCACTCCTGGAAATGTGGAAGGAAGGTTTTGTGGTTTTGATTAATCTATCCCCAGGCAGTTGCTATTGATCTTGGCTTGGCTGAGTCCATGATGTTTTTATGATAGGGATTTATTTCTGCTAAAAAAGTTCTGAAACATTTATGTCTTTTAGATATTTTTCAGACAAATGTCATGTTCTGTCAGGAAGAGTGCATAGTATGGACTGGAGACTGTTTAGTAAGAGCCTGAAATTACTTTTTAAATTTGAGGAATAAAAGACATATAGACCTGGTGCTGCATTATTTAAAGAAAATCGGTACAGTATTTAAAAACAACTGGACTAAAGAAATTCTGTGTTACCCCGGAAGAATTGCTTTCTGTAGCCCTTTCTTCTGGGATTCAGAGTAAGGCACAGAGTTGTGGTTATGCTTCACTTATATTTGGTCCTCTAATTTTTGAGAAATAATTATTCATAAAAGTAGTCAGTTATATCATTAATGTATATCTTGCACCATTAGTTGTTAATATCAATATCTGTCATAATTTGAGGCAGAACAATTTTGAAAATATATTTTGGAAAGTTGTTAATAAATAAAATTTAGTAGTTCATCGTAAATTGTTCTATTTGAAGAATATTAGTAACTGGTTTCAAACACAAAGCAGCTATAGTGATCATGAGATCTGTTTCTTTCTTGGAACTGATGCTACTGTGCCCAAGTAGGGCAAGCTTACTTTGCTTTCCTAACCATCCAGTTTTAACAGGCTTATAATAGGGATTAAAAATCGAGTGGAGACATGTTTATATTCTATCCATGAAAAATTTAAAGTACAAATTAGAACTTTGCTCTTATGATCCATTATTTCTACAGAGATTTCCACTGATTTGATTGTAAAGGTGGGAACTAGCAATGCTTACTTAGGACTCCTGCACATTTACAAGCTCCCTGCTGCCTGTAGTTGTGGAATTCTAAGTGCATTCACTTTGAAAGACTTCTAATTGCTCACAGCTGAGTTACAGCATTACCAGCAATAGAGCTACATTTCCCATCACTTGGATATGTTTAGTTCCCACTCCCATAAATGCGGTATCCAAAAGAAGTGCTTCTGAGAGTTTCACTGCCTCATCAACTGATTTCCTCTGCCATTCCCAGAACCAGCACTGCGAGGTAGACATTTCAGCATTCCCAATGCAAGAGGTCATTGGGCTGGTTCAGCGTTGAAGTCTCAAAGCATTTTACATAAACATGAACCTGCTGACTTTTTTCTATTCGAAGGTAGCTGTGCTGCTAACTGTAAGTGAAATGCATATTTCTCCTTTTAGATGGTTGCTGGACGCATTCCCAGAGCCTATTTGATAATTATGTAAAACTAACAGGAGGGCTAGCCAAGAGGTCCTAAGTTAAGCCCTGCATCCTTTGAGATTTGAATCCAGTGATCTTATCCAAGTTCCTTATACTCATTAGTAATTGGCTAAGTTCAAAACTTTGATATGGTTAATCATCAATATATTAGAATGCTTATCAAACTTACATACCTAAGATTATAAATGCAGTGCTTATGAGGTCCCTTCCATTCTTTCCAGGGGTATTTCCTACTGACAAAACAGAGTTTTATAGTATGTCAAGGCTTTTAGTGCTGACAGATATGAGAAAAAACACTGGCAAAAGAAAAAAGTCAAATATTTTCACACTTAAATAATGTTTCTTTTTAGAAATTGGTTTGGCTATTTGGAGTCAGTGATTACTTTTTAAATTTCATTTTGCCCATGTTTAATAATCACTTGGATATAAACATACTTATTATTCCTTTTAGCCATCTTAGACACAGATATCACAGATACCAAAATAGAGAAGTCTGTTTTTATATCAAAATCTGCACCTTATTGGTCATACAAGAACCAGGTTTAATCTCATTCTTGTCACTGTTCAGTGACGCATTCAAGCAGGTTAAAAGTTCCCGCTTGGCTTAAACATGCATACTCAACCACCAAATTTAAAATAAAATTCTTCTCTTCTTGAAGTAGAACATATAAAACAATCTCTTACTCAATGAAGTCTGGAAATAGCACATGTTTTTAGAATTTAAGAGGGAAAATCATTTTATGTTCTTAGAAGAATTTCTTTGTAAAAGTCAGTAGATGTCATTCTAAAAGCTGCCTACTTTTTTTTTAATTATGGAGAAATATTGCTAAAGGTATAACAATATTTAATCAATATATATCTCCTTTCCACAGTACCAATGAAGATATGGTATAATGAACAGTGAACCATCTAAAATGGCTCAAAGGATACACATCATTTTTTGTCTTAAGAAAAGCATAAGAAAATAAGCAGAAACAGAACAATCAAAATGAAATAAAAACATATACGTACATACACTACTAAAACCCAAAACATGCACAAATACACCAAATGACAAACCTTCAAACTATCTTTCATATAGAAAATAATTTGGTCAGTTTTCTATACTTTATAACATGACTATGAAAATAATGTATAGTATTTGTGGATTGCATGTTATGACAATAATGCTGTTTGTGGAATGTTTGCCATGTGCCAGAAGGTGCTATCAGGACTTTACACAATACTATCATGCCTGTTTTACAGAGAAGGGAGCAGAGGAGCAGAGTTGACATAAATAGTGGAGGGAGGCATGAAACACACAATGTCCTGCTTTAGTATTAGTGACTATGCAACTGGCTCTGGCTAGTTCCAGGACTGTATTTTATAATCTGTCTTCAGAAACATAACTCGGTGGCACTATGACGCCATGAAGTACATCTGAATCTGAGTATGAATTATGTTTAATATGCTCTGGATACAATAATTGCTATGCTTTAGGTTTTAAATTATTTCCCAGTACAATAAAGCAATACTCTCATGTTATTGGAGTTTTAATAAAGTATCCACATCTAATGTTTATACTGATGTTTCACATTTATTATCAAGCTCAAAAATACATATGTCTTTGGACATTTAAAGGTTAGAGTCTGATTTAACATTTTACACTAGCCGAGCATGATGGTGTACATCCCTAATTCTAGCTATTCAGGAGACTGAGCCAGAGGATGGCAAATACCACACTAGTCTGGGGCCCTATCTCAAAATAAAGTGTGAAAAAAGGTGGTGGTATGGCTCACTCACAGAGTGTCTGCTCGGCATGCATGAGGCCTGGCTTCATCACCAGTACTGAAAATATTATTCTAATACTTCTAGGTGTTCTTATGGGCCATCTACAAACTTCACTTTGGAAATACATAAAGATTATGGTTTAGTAGGTGTATTCATGGGACACTTATGTTTCTTGGAAAGTTGAATTTAGTTGCCGTTCAACATATATTGACGTCCAGCTCCCATTGAAGAATGATTCTGAAAATTATCCTTTACTAAGAAACAAAGGTATACCTAGAGTAGTAAGGAAATAGCTGGTCCACTCCTTTCCTAAACCTATGGTGTCTTTTCTGCAGACCTTCTACAAAACTTCTTAATTCTTCAAACCAATTTGATAGACATTTTCCCACTAAAGTACAGTTAAAATGAATTATAGTTGCCATACTTCTTCTTGGTCATTTATTTTGTTGTAAAAATTAATTTTGAGAATTAGTGGACAAAGCAAAAATGTGGTAGTGGGATGAGATTTAGGAAAAATATACAAAACAGTTAAACATGATTTCTGACAAATTGTGTCTTGGTTACTTTTCTCATTGTTGAAACAAAATACTTAACACCCAAAATTAAAGGAGGAAAGGTTTGTTTAGCTGACAGTTTATAAAGGTTTCAGCCCATAATTGACTGGCTCAAGGGTAGGGAGGCCTGGCAGAGGAGCAGCGCAGAGCGAGCAGGAGTCAGCAGAAGATAAGCAGCAGAGACAGCAGCAAGCCACTGTGGCGGTCCTCTTTCTGTCTCTTATATTCCATCCAGGCTACCTGCCCTTCTGATAGGTAGCTCTCACATCCGGGGTGGGGCACTCTTAATCCCAGCATTATACCCTTGATATCAGCATCGTGCAGTTGGTTAATCTCAACATCACACACCCTACATCCAGACACCTCTGTAAAATCCCATCTGAGAGTTGGGGTGGGGACTAGATACAAGCTATAATGGAAAGACTGCTTATAAAAAGTAGAATCTCTTTCTTGTAAAGGTAGTTATCACTGCGGAGCTAGGAAAGCAATGACTTCCAAAGCTGTGAATTCTCTAATATCAAAAAAAGGGGAAAGCATAGAAGAAAAATAAAAATGTTAACTTCATAATGTGGAGGTCAAAATAAAAATGATAAAGCATTGTTGTCTATTATTCATTTATAGGTTAAATATATGTGGCATGTATAAAATAACATTTTTATTATAAATGGTAGTATTTGTAGTAGTAACATAAATACAACACATGTCAATACTACTGTGAATCATGTATTAAAAACTGGTAATATGCTAAGTGATTCATAACGTGCCAATATTGATGGACATTTTTATTAGAAAAAGAAAGTATTATGAGAAATTATTAAGCATAGAAATTCATAGTATTCACTATCAGTACAGGAAATTAGATTTTAGTAGCTATCTTTATAATACAGCATAAAGTATTATGTTTGTTTCACAGCTATTTGCTTTATGTGAAAGTATGGCATTTCCCTCCTGCATGAATATTTTCTTCTGGAAGATATGAAGTCCAAGGTAATGTGAATTCTTAAGCAGTAAAATAAGTAAGGAGAATCTTATACAGAAGAATAAGCTAGGAATGATCAAGAAAATTATTTCAGTATAAAGATTATACTGAAGTTGAAGGATATTAAAAGGCTGGAAAGAATTTTTTAACCTTGTGGTAGTTATTAATAAATCAATATCATAGTTGATATTGTCATTCTAATAGTCTTAAGCACAGCTTCAAAGTCTTGGGTGTTTGGAAATCTGTATTTATTTTAGTATATCAAAAGGCAACAGGTAAATCTGACATTTATGCATAAAAGTATGTTACTATATTGATATGAGACCAATTAGTGACTATGGGATAAAAAGCTAACCAATTTTTTTTTCTAGTAGTTTTTATTTTGCACATTTATAATGGTAGATAAGAGAAAGTTCTCTGTATTACAGAGCAGTGTAAACTCCATTAAATTATCCCCATGAGGTAACCAAACATTTAGTTTTCAACTGTTATATTTTAACACTAATAGAGATAGTGATTTGGCTTTCCAGTAAGTACTTCTCTAAATAAACTGCATATGGTAGATAAAAAAATCTTTTGCAACGTGTCTTTTAGTCTCAAACTGAGCACTTCTCACATTCACATAGGTTATTTATTATACCTTGTGCTTATAAAAAAGAGGCATGAAAATGATGGTATGTTTCATCATTTCAGAGATGCCTAATGGTGTTGTGAAGAATTCATTTTAACATACAGATTCTAGAATCACAGCATATATTTGAGCTATATGATTTTTTTCTTTTTCATTTTTTTTATTTAAAAGAGAATAAAACAAAAGGGGGCAGTACAGAGCAGTTTCATCATAACAAATCAAATCATATTAGATTCACATCTGAGGTAATATACCAAGTCAACATGGCATTACGTAATCAAGTGAAGAGGAAAGCTTTGTCCTGACATTTGGCTTTAAAGGCAAATTAAATAATAATAATAAAACAACCACAGTAATGCTTACATGAATCAGTGTTACATCATCACTGACTTAGATGCAAATTTTGTTATTATTATTTTATAATAAATTTGGTTCATTTTTGGACAACTTCATTGGCAAGAAGAAATTTTGTGAAGTTTCCACTTTCTAATATCTTCTTAGAAGTTAAAATTTTCCCCTTCTCTAGTAATTTCCAGCTTTTTCCATTTGGTTGCTGTTACCATATTTTTAATGTTTCAGTTGGAAGAGCTGCCAAGCAAAGATGTCTTTTCAGGACATAGAGGTGGAGTGCCAACGAATGGTTCCAACATCGCCACTTGGTGGTTCCCTGCCAGCTGTCAAGAGGAAGGGGAGGTCATTCTCTTTTCTTGGCACGTACAGAGAGTCATATGATTCATCATTTCAGAGATGCCTAATGGTGTTGTGAAGAATTCATTTTAACATACAGATTCTAGAATCACAGCATATATTTGAGCTATATGATTTTTTTTCTTTTTCATTTTTTTTATTTAAAAGAGAATAAAACAAAAGGGGGCAGTACAGAGCAGATCAGAAGAGGACAACATAGGCAACACAGTACTTTACATTAAGTCAACTGGACATCAACAGTATCTAACACCATATCTCTTACTCTGCTATAGTTGAGCATAGTTTCAATTACAATAATATCAAACATAACACAATAGTGTAAAGCCATG
>PVJX010021891.1:0-31290 GCA_004027295.1 Dolichotis patagonum | reverse complement strand
AGTTCTTTGAGCTCATACAGAACTGTGAGTTGTTTCCTGTGTCAAACAGCTGTGAAGACTTTTGACCTCACTTTGAATACCATCAGAATGGATTTTCCCCTGGCACTTAACAAAGCATGTGTAGTTTTTGCTCTAGTTACCCAAACTCAAACTGTCAGGACCTAAATTCTGTCTTTGGACTCACGGCTCTGAAACGGACCTGAGTCTTTTCAAAGCTACTTATAAAGTAGATATATACAGAGTGAGCAGTACTGATCAGAAGGGGACTATATTATACAGGAGGAAGGAAAGATATCAAGATTAACAAGTAGAAATAAAAGGAGCTAAGTTAATAAACCCAGGGGAATGTAGATTAGACAAAAGGCTTTATGGAGAAAATGACAACCAAAAAGTAAGGAGAAACTAAAACACAATTCATACAAAAGTGACATTGGAGCCATGTGTCCCAGGAAGAGAACTAAGAAGGATCTTAGTTCTTCCTGTGAATCAGTGGCAGTCCTGGGCTGGTGGGCTGGAAGACAAGAAGTACCAAGCCTCCTCATCAACCCCACCGTAAACAACCAGCCGATTTGAGGAAACACAGGCTGAGATGATACCTACTGAAGTTAAAAAAAAAAAAACTTAATGCTCTTCTTGTTTAATTGACTTTGCAGGCTTAAAGCTGGTAGTCTGAGCATGTATGTAGAGGATAACAATATACAATATAACAACCATGGGGGATTTCCTTCCGAAGGTGGCAGCCATTGTTAATTCCTTATTATCTTGTTTTAAAGTCTTGTATTATTTTCATTCTTTTGTTTTGTTTGGTCTTACTCTGTTCTGTTTTGTTTGATTTTATTATATCTGATAGCATGAGCAGCTATTTCAAAGATAACGAGAGTCATTATGGTAGCCATTGTTGATTCTTATTACTTTGTTTTGAAGTTCTGTATCACTTTCACTGCTTTGTTTTGATTGGTTTTATTGTTTTATTTTGTTTGTTTTTATTCTCTTTAAAATGAAAAAAGCAAACGTTGCTAAGAATGCAGCAGAAGATTCAAGTGAAGTTCAATTATGTGTGCCCCAAGCTCTGTAGCATGGGGAGGGTTTTTTTTCCTTTGTTAATGATGTTATGGGAAGAAAACAAAGCACATTCATTAGTTATTAGAAGTTGGGCTTCGTATGAATAGTGTGCACCAGTAGGAAGGAAATCTGAGTGTATTTGGAGGAAGGGCAGGTATGTGGCAATGAATGCAGTCATAAAAGAAAGTAGTTAGTTACAGCTGAAGAATCAACTTGGGCCCTTCAGGTAGAGAGAGCTTCCAGTCTCAAGACCTGTTACTTCTCTGAACTGGAAAACTGAGCCAATAATAAGCCCTCAAACTCTCAGGGAGTATTCAGAGTAGCCAACCCTAGCCCTGCTTACCCTGCATCTCCATTCCTTCCCAGAGGAAAACCACAATAACAGTTCTGGTCCATGTTTTTGCATCCCTCTCTGCTTCTTCCTCCTGACTGTCCCTCTTATGTCCCCACATGATCTCGCATGGTATGTCCCCTCCTCTGGGGAACTGCAAGTGACAAACTCTCTTGTCAGTGGCAGCCCTCTCCTGATTTGTTGGTCTCACCATATACAAATAATAATAAAATTTATACCTTATGCTTTAGCCCTACAGGCAGTCAGGCCCAGGCAGCCTACCCTTGCCTTACCTTGCCTTGCCTTACCTGCCTCATTGCAGCTACTCTGTAATGGCAGTAAGGTAAGGACAGGTTTGTTGGGGCTGGCATTTTTGATCTCTAGTTTTCAAGACTAATTATTTTCTAGTTAGGTCTTATTTTCAGGGAAACAAGGTATTCCTTTTAACCTTATACCTAAGCATGCTAATGAAAAGGATATCTGTGATGTCTACATATCATAAATGTCTTTGAATACACTCAGAGAATTATTTCCAAGTTAGTTGGGGGGTAGAGAGGAGATACTTAGTTTCGTTTAAACAGTTGTAGACTTAGGAAACTTCCACATCCTTGTTCATAGTTGAGAAATCGGAGGCCTGGAAAAATGGTGATTTGCCCAGAATTACTGACCTTTTGAGGGGATAGAATTCCTATTTGACTCCTGCGGTTGTGCCCTAGTTGCTTATCACTAGAGCATATTAACTAACTTCCTTACACCTTAATTCTTTTTTCTGAAAAATAGAGATAATAGGGCACCCTACTTTGTAGGGCTGGGGATTTAGCTCAGCGGTATAAGTGCCTGCCTGGCAAGCGCGAGGTTGTAAGTTCGATCCCCGGTACCAAAAAAACAACAAAAAAAAGTACTTTGTAAACTGTGTGCTGGGCGTGGTGGTGCACACCTGAAATCCCAGCACTTGGGAGGCTGAAGAAAAAATGATTGCTGTGATTTCCAGGCCAGCCTGAACTACATAGCGAGAATCTGTCTCAAAAAGCTGAAGAAAAAAAAAGGATGCTTTGGAAAATGTAAAATAGAAAATGAACAAAAGTATATTAATAGTGGTGTCAGTAAATTAACAGAAGAAAGGAGTCAGATCAGTCAATGATGTAAGCCTTATTCTCAGAAGATAAAACGTATGTTCTAGAAATACACACCGATGAAATGTTTCGTCCAACAGCCTAGAGCTACTGCAGAGTCTCTGTTTGTGATTATGGATCTGTTCTTTTTGGCTTCTGTGTAATCTCACAATTATGCTGGGAAACTTGACTGAAACACTATTAAATTATTTAATCACCTTTTTCAAATATATATTTAGCTACAGAAGTAATACATGTTAATCGCAAACTTTCCAGTAATACAAAAATGTGGAAGGATAAAGGGATGGTTCTTCCTTTGCCTTCCCAAACTCCATCCTTAAAAGGTAGCACTTCTCTACAGTTTTTCTTAATGTAAAATGGGATTTTTTATATATATGGAAAATATAATGTATATTATATATGGAAAATATAACATTTTAGATATAAAATATAATGTGTATAATATATGGAAATATAGTATATATGGAAAACACCATTTTATATATAAGGAAAACATTATCATATATGAATATGGAAAACACATCACATATATGTAATCTATGGTGGGCATTTTTATCCTTGTAAATCTGCCTGGCTGCTTTTCCCCAGTTATATAATACTCTGTCACATAAATGTCATTAATTTATGGCCCCCTCCCATTTAGGTAATTTCCAATTTATAATTCTTATACGTGATGCTGTGGTTAAAGTATTTGTCCTGGCTTTCATCATTCTTTGGTCACTAACCATGGCTTCACAGACAGTTGTGCACAAGCTCCAGGCAGACGCAGCTGGATAGTACGGAGGTGAAGGTAGTGGAATAGCTCCCACCACAGGAGATGCGAAAGGGATCTGGAGAATTCTTAGAAGTACTCAGTGCTAACATCCTTTGACTCTCACCTTGTCAGATTCTGTGCTCCTGCTGACAAGGGACATCTGTGTGCACAATGAAACATTTGACAACATCAGTCTTGAGTTGCTTTAAATATACCAAGGAGGTTAAGTTAGGGAGCACTCATATGACTTCGTAATGAAGAAAAACAAGAGGAAGCCCAAGCTTCCTCTCCGCAAAAGGTCAGACTCAGTCTCCCCTGGAAACAGGAGCATCCATCCCTCAGCAATCAGGAAAGGCCCTTGCATGCATAGAGCAGGGTTCACCCAGTGCTGCTCACAACTCCAGCCTCTCCTCAGCTCCCACAGTACCAGTCCAGGATCTGAAATTCAACTCCTGAGAAAATGCTGGAACAGTCCCAACTTTGAGAGTTGTCTTTAGCTTTGAGGATATATTTTTAGAGGTCCAGTTGTATTTACTGAACATTCATGACCAATTACTAATGCATCCAATTTTCTAGATCAATTGTAATTCACCTGTTACATTTGGACTGTGGGCTATGCTGTGGTTTTCCTAAATTGAAATAGTTCTTATGCTCAAAGATCTCCCTGGTGTTCAAAAGCAAAATTGGTTTCCTATAAAAACTTGGCATCACTATCATTAATTAACAGAAAACAGAATGCCTCTGCGTGTTTACCTTCACGGAGTGTATCCATGCAGTGCATTTCTTTCCCAGAGGCATAGTTTATTCCTATACCACAAATTAAGAATGTATTTAAAGATAAATATATGTCTTTAACCAGAAAGAAACTTTTGAGAAACAGACTACTGTATTTCCCAAAAGGACACCAGACACAGGGGTATGAAAATTAAATAGAGGCTCTCAGTATGAGAAAGTAAAATAATGTTAAATTGTTCATTTAGTCTGAGGCTACTTTTCCATGGTTTGATCCAATTTGCCAAGCAGTATATGGGCTGATCATTCAGCCTGTTATTAGCTATTTAGTGGGTAGCTTTATGGCTGATCTGACTTGGTAGTCATGCAAGATAGAAAGTGTGTGTTATTGTATCATTGGTTATAACTCCAAAGTTATATTTCAAAGCTGGAATTCTTTTAAAATGTGGCATAGGGCTGGGGTAACACCTCACAGAGCATTTCCCTAGCATGCCCGATACTCTAAGCTCAACCTCCAGCAACACACATGGAGAATATTAATTCAGCTTTTAAAAAGAAGGAAATCTTGCTATCCGTGACAACATGATGTTTTAGAAAAACCTGGTCCTGGTGTGTGAGAACTGACTGCTGAAGGTAGGAAATGCCTCCAGCTTAAAGAAAAAAACACAGATGAATCCAAGACTGCACAAAGTGCAATTTATTGTGCATTTATGAACAGAAGCGTCTCTCAAGCAGCAGAATACAAGTGCCTCTCCAAGGCAGAAGAAAAGGATATATGCTAAACTAGACAAAAGTGGACTGTCGTTGATTGGAATATACCTGGCCTTCTCAGAATCTATCCATATGTCCAACAGAAATTATGAAACAGGGTGTCAAACCCTGGTACACACACTCACCTGACTATGTTAAACCACTTGAGGGGTGTGCCGGGGACTATACCCATGTCAGGCTGGATCCCTGCACATGGATGAACCTGGGGAATGTCATGTTAAGTAAATTAACCCAAACACTAAAGACAAAGACTCACATGATCTCACTTCTATGTGAATCTCAAATCAACCCCTAAAAGCAGAGTAGAATGGTGGTAGCCAGGAGGCCTGGCGTGAGGCTGGATATTAACATCTAAGGTACAGCATGTGGACCACTGTTAACAGTACTATACTGTATAGATGAAATTTACTAACAAACAGAAGATTTTAAGTGTTCTCACTGCAGAAAGAAAATGGAAATTCTGTGAAGCAATGGATATGTTAATAGTTGACTGTGACAATCATTTCACAAGTACGTGGATATCAAAACACCAAGTTGTGCCCCTTAAATGTGTGCTATTCCGATTTGTCAATTACACTCAAATGGAGCTGGAAAACCTTTTAGAATTCTTTTAAAAACTGGTGCTGAAAAGTGAGGCCAAACTGAATGTTCTTTGTGTGGCTTATTTTCAGTTGATATGAATCATGATGTATCTAAACCCATGAGCCATATTATAATATTAGTAACATTTCTCAATGCGTCAGATGATTTTAAGCCATAGCATAGCTGTGGATGTATCTCAGTGGTATAGCACTTGTCCAGCATGCACCAGGCTGTGAGTTTGGTTCTCAATATACTCAAAAGAAAAAAAAATAAGGACTTCCGTGGATGCCATGGAAGTCTGGAAATATTTTATATTATTTTGCTTTCTGTGACTTTTTTTATTTTAAAGGGGGTAAAATCAAGCACAACAAAGCAGAACAGAATGGGACATAAGAAAGCATAAATTTCAAAGCTAGACAACCAGAGATCTTCACTATGTGTCATATTGTCTCTTGTTTTCTTCCAAATGGTTGTCCATATCTTTGCATACGGGGAGTTCATACTAAATAACATAGCCAATCTTTTCACAAGATGTGTAGTTCACAGGCTGCCATTTGCTAAGTGGGGTGGGGGGAAACGACACAGGACGGGGCACAGGATGACATGAAATGTTTGATTCTCAGTCCATGCGCCAGCAGGCTCACAGCCACCCCCCAGAGAGGGGAGGAGTTCCTTGTTCTCCCGGCACCCCGAGTCAACCACATAGTGCAGGTCCCAAGGCACCAGGGTCTCTCTCTTTCAGGCCTCCGAAAGTCTGCCACACTCACCTGCTATTTCTTTCTGATGAATTGACCATTCCATTTCCAAAGTTCTGAAATGGCCAACAGACCACAGAAAGAATTCTCTTTAGGCTCCTGTTTGAAACCAGCAGCTATAGCAGTCTGCTAACCTTGCTTCAGGGCCATGCTTTCTGTGGCTTTTATAAAAAACCTGAGAATGTAACGGATACTGAGAAATTCTAGACACCTGATTGGCATTGGCTGGCTTTAGTTAGAGTTGATGTCCTATGTTCCATGACAGAAAACATAAAATATTTTCATTTAAAAGCCCTACTCAGAATTGTGCAGGTTTGTCACTCCTAAGAGGCAGGAGGCACAGTCAGCCTACACCGGGAGAAAATGGCTTTGTTGGCAGTCCTCTTTCCAGTCCCCCTTCTCTTGAAGCACTGGCAGAGCCAAACAAATCAATGCTGTATCCTGGGAGCACTAACCAACATCAGTTCTGCTAAACTGAGAATGTAACAGAGCACAGACTCCAGCAGGCAAGAGGCTTGCAGAGGCCTTGGCAGCAAAGGGCAGGCACAGGCACAGAGTTCACGCCAGGCCAGCTGCAAAGTTGAAGGTCCTGCATCCAGACTGACAGGTGCCACACCTCTGTCCTCTGTGCCCACTCACCATTCATTCCAGGCCTACTCTCAACCTGGAACCTCTGTTTACCTATTGTTTTGGATCACTTCACCACCCAGTGTTTCTTTTCCTTCTTTGTTTGGTAACATTTAAGCTGCATTGCTAGAATCATGAATGTCATGACTCCTCTAGTCTGTCTTCAGGATTCATTCCTGTGACTGTCCCCATAGGAAGCCTCTAGAGTCAACCCAACATTTTCAGCTTACATTAGCTCTATTCACAAGGGAAGTAAGGTTCAGTCTCAAGGTGCAGTCCTCAAACAGCGTAGTGAAATCAGGCATGATTAGTTTGTGGATACATGGAGCTTCAGTCCAAGGAGAGAAACACAGTAGTAAGAGATTTTTGGAGCAGGTATAATTATGGTGGCAGATAAGAGGTTGCTGATTGGCATTGCTGATGAAGACCTAATCATAAGAAGTGCTCAGGGCCAACAGCAGAGCCCAGCATTTGTTACCATGTCCCTGGACCCCAAGGCAAACTAATTACAAAATATCTTCCTTACCAGGATTGATTATAACTAAGGTGGACATGATGTTCAGAACATTTTAAATCTAGTTTTAAGAATTCACAGCCAGAAAAAGAAAGGTATGTACCAGAAGTAAATGATATGGATACTTCTTAGAAAAGTGACAGACTTGCCAGGCATGGTGGTGCACACTTGTAATCCCAGTACTTGAGAGGCTGAGGCAGGAGAATCACTGCAAGTTCAAGGCTAGCAGGGGTTAGGAAGTGAATTCAAGGCCAACCCGAACTGCATAGCGAAACCTTTTCTCAAAAAGACAAAAGAGACAGAGGAAGAAGAAGAAGAAGAAGAAGAAGAAGAAGAAGAAGAAGAAGAAGAAGAGGAGGAGGAAGAGGAGGAAGAAGAGGAGGAGGAGGAGGAGGAGAAAGAGAAAGAAAGAAAGAAAGAGAAAGAGAAAGAGAGAAAGAGAAAGAGAAAGGAAGAGGAGGGTGAGGAGGAGGAGGAAGAAAAAGAGGAGGAAGAAGAGGAGGAGGAGAAAGTTAAGGAAGAGGAGCAGGAGAAGAAAAGGACAGAGTTACTTAAAGGTTCTTTTATTTCCACTCCAAATATAATATTTTGGAGAACTTTTAGGAAAAAAAGTTTGAATAGTTAGCAATTTTAGATTTTCCAAGCTAAACAAAAATAGTTACAATACTAGCTATAAATTTACTCACAAACCAAAAGCATTTATTTACAGCAAACACCTGGCTGCAGGATAAAGAATATATTTTCCTTTTGGAACTCACAGGGTCCAAGTTAGAAAACAACTCTTTCAGCAGAGCAGGGCATTCAGAGGAAAAGCTAAGGCAGGGAAAAGGCCTGTTACCTGTGAGGTAACGTTTGAACTCACACACCAAAAGCAAAGGTGCCCTCCCAAATGTGTGTCAGTAATTTAATTCTCTTCAGTGTGTAATCTGATTTGCCACTGTAAGTCAATACAATAATCACAACAGCAAATACTTAAATATATGCTTCAAACCTGGATAATTGCCCAGAAGTGAAATGCATCCAAAGATCCAATATTCTGACATTTAATAAAAGTCTGAATTATATTTGAAGCCTGCTGTGATTTAATTTCCTTGAGTCCAGTATTTAATAAAACAATGGAGAACCATTACAAGTATCTTGTTCCATTCAGACACTACTGGTTACCTGGCTGGTTCTGGCGTCACATTGCAAGAGATTAAATCCCAATTTAGCTGCTAACTAGCTGCCTAACAAATTACCCAATCTGTCTGTCCCTCAGTTTTCTCACCAGTAAAAAGGGCTGACAGTAGAATTTACTTAACATGACTGTTGGGAATATTCATGAATTGACACATGAAGAGCTTAGATATTGGCTGGAACACAGTGAGGACTCAGTGTCAGTCAGCTGTTTGTTTACTAAAAGTGGAACAGGCTGTCCCCTCTTCTAGTTTTGTTCATTTGCTTGATTGCTTGCTTCAAATAACTGTACATTAAATTCTTTTTAGATAGAGAAGTCTACCAAGTACAGGCTTCACAAGGACAATCAAAGGTTGTAAGGACTTAGAATATAAGCAGTCATGTGTCTGAATCAAACATCATCACAGAGAAAGCTAATTTTAGGCAAATATAACTGGCATAGGCTTGTGAATTCCCAAATCTTACAGAATTTTAACAAAGCTCAAGGAAAGAAAGATTTGATAAACCATGTACTGGAACAAAATTGTTCATGCCTTGTGCCATCTGCAGGGTGAACACCATAAGAGTAAGAAACATGTCCCATTTGACTTGTGATCCTCAGAGGGCAATAGAATATCAAGAAACTAAAACCTGGTGATGCTGGTTGAGAGTTAAATGAGTGAAATGGAAAATCAACTATAGCTTTGACACAGCTCACAATGCATCCTGTCTTCGTCTGTGCTAACTCTACCTCACAGCAAAGTACTGTGACTTTTATAAGGTAACTGAACACAAAAATTTTACTTCATTTTTCTGTAAGGCTGGTGAGGGCTTTGTTTTTCCTCCAAGGTCTCTCGTTCTTTAAGTACAATATGACATAAATGGGATAAGAACTCATGATAATAAAAGCTCCCATTTGTTGAGAGTTTAAATGTACTGGGATCTATGCCAAGCATATGCCATTTAATTTTTATTTTTAAAAAAGTCTAGGCTGTAGCTATTACGGTTGTACCAGCTTTACAGATGTTGAAAATGGAGAACATAAAGATAAGTGAGTTTTTCCAGAACCACACAACTAATAAGCAGCCTGAAACCCAGTTTTATCTGATTTGAAAAAGACTTGATTTTAACCAGTACATAGCAGTTAACCCTCTTTTAAAAATCACAACATAATAGTGAAGATGATTTTGCACATTTTACAGATGAGGAAAGGGAGGCTCAAAGGTGTGACGAGCCAGATATCACCTGACTTATCCAAGATGGGGCCTACAGCTTGAATGCAGACTCCTGTCTAACAAGCCAAATGCTTTCTCATGGACCCAGTCACTTCCTTTTTTAACAAAAGTAGTACTATTCTAACTTTGGTAAACCTCAGTCTCTTACTGAATGCTAAAAAGGAATTCATTTACAGAAGTAACTTATTCTTGTTCATAAGCTCAATCAATTCTTTTGTAATAGAAAAAATGAAACACAAATTAAATTCCATGGGTTACTAGCCTAAGCATTTTTAAGAATTTTTCTCTGCTGTTGAAATTGCTACTCAGGGCATACTGCTGAACACAGATTCCTTTCCGGCGACTAGGGCTGATGGAGGAAAAGGAAAAAAGGGCACAGTTCAAATCTAATTTCACAATCAGATCCACCACTCACTGAATGGCCAAGTAGCACATGTGGGTGAAAACAGTTACCTGATGGATTCCAGCATCTTAACTAGTTACCCACTGTGTCCCATCCGGTTGTTAAAGATGCCCATAGTATACCAGTCATTGTTCACACACCAGCATTCTAATTGATTAAAAAAGTCATACATGCAGAATGCAAATCTGATTATAGTAACATTAAAGCTTGATTTAGTTTAAAAAGAAGGCTGCTACTCTGACAATGTCCATCCAAGAAGTGGATAGAACAAGACTTGAACTCCAAAGCCCATGATCTCTAGCACTTCAGGAATCTCTCTAGTCACATATCTTGAGGATTCAACTTTCTCTGATTCCAAGTATATTTTATATTTTCCTTCTCATTTGCTCCCACCAAGTCCTAGATAAGCCCTTTCCTTTATTGCCTTCCCCACCCCCTGAAGAATATGAGCCTCCTTGAGTGAAGGGATCATGACCTATGTGATACTGAATCACAAGCACTTCGTAAAACGCCTGAACACAAGCAGCACTCAGTAAATTCTTGCTCAGTCAAGGAAGAAAGGAACTGACACTGATTAATTATACATTTATTAGTAGTGCCCGTCTACTGGGTAGTTGCAAAAATTAAATGAGATCCCTTAGCACAGTAAGCATTCATTTAATAATAGCTTCTCTAATAACTATCACTATTACCACCCACCTATGCTATGCCAATTCATCATTACCTGAAAGATACACTCCAAAGGTTCCCAGTCATGCCATTATTAAGTGGCAGAATTTGAACCTAAGACTATTTGTCTCCTAAGAACATGTTGTAACCCTCTATCATTCTGCTTACTTTCCAATTTCACTGTCAACTCTAACATAAATCAGTCTGCAGGAAGGTCTAAACAGAACCAAAAGCTACCGCAGGGCTCCCAGTTGTACATCGTTATCTTCAGTGATAGGGTGTCAGATAATGCAGGACATCTGGCACCTTCCATGGTTGACAGGAAGAGTCATCAAGCTGTTCCAGGCTGCTTGGTCTCAATTTAATCCCTGAGTGGATAGAAAAAAACAAATTGCAGTCACTGTGGCTTGTGTGGTTGAAATAAATGTAGATTTTCCCTGAGTTTGCAGTTTTCTCCCCAAATGTGCATCACTGGTAGTACTACACTGTACATATATTTTCTGTATAGTGAGTTTAATCATGAGTCTCTTAAATCATGTGGATGCTGCTAGTCCAATGGCACAGGTTTGGATTAAATGTTAAGAGGATGCTGAACTGAAACAATTTTCTTTTCCTCCATTTGCACTTCAGTTTCCTCTTCTCCCCAAGGAGCTGTGGGCAGCAGCTGTCTGGGAAGACCATCTGTGAGACAGGCTGGGTGGGCAAGGGGTGATCTCAGGCAAGTCTTTGTGTCTCTGTATGCTTCTGTTTGCTCAGCCATAAATGAGAGAAATAATGCACCGACCTATTAAGAATTAGAAGTTCACACTTGCAAAGAACGTGAAAACCTACTGAAGAGATAATAAAAAAGGGATTTATTCCATATGCAGATCACCAGATTATGTTTTACCCCACATCAAGCAAGTACAGATTTCCTAAACTTTGTTTCCATAAACCTTCTCTGGCTACAGCTAAAGATTCTGCACCCAGAGAGGCCAGAACCAGTCAGCTATGTGCAGCCTCAAGGTCCATTTGGCTCAAGAGATGTGTTCTCTTTGCAGTGTGATTTCCCTCTGTGAACTCAGCCTAGAATCCAAGATTGGATGTCTAAGACCAGCCCTCAGATCTTCCTTGTCTAAATGTACCACCAAGATAAAATTTTAATTACATCAAGCAACCTGATTTAAACCCGTATGCTTAGCCTTCTGGGAACCTTAGGATAAAATTAAATTATCTCCCCAACAAAAGAAGAGAACTCTTAAGGCAACAGAATGAATCATTGATACACAGTAAAGGGTTAAAGGTAGGCAGGCATGCATTAGATCCTGAAAGGTTTGTTCACAATTTTCAAGGTCCAGTGATTTCGCCTCCTTCTCAGAGATGGGGCTCCCTTTAAAGGAGAATATTAAAGAACTTTAAAGAGATTAGGGAACATCAGACATTTCCTTCTTCAACAGAAGCCATCCTAGGAGGCAACAGTCTCCTCTACCACATATGTACTCCTCAAATTAATAAACAATAGCAGTGGGGAAATGGGATATAGTACAATCAAAGGGGGTCATGAATGTGATGCTTCTGACTGACTTCAGAAACAAAAGAAACTCAGGAACCAGAAGTGAGTTTTTAGGGACCTTCTACATATAAAACATAGCAGTTGTGATCATGACAGAGCACTGAGATAACTTCTACAGGAATCCATAAGCCCTTGAAACATGAGCAACAAGAAACAATAGGGCACTATACCAGATAGGAATTCGAGAACCACTGCCAGGTCCCTGCAGAAGGAGTACTTGGCTCACCCTTGAGTAATAAAGGCAAGGGCTTAGCATAGGTACACAGTGAATTGCCTGGGTGAACAAACAACAAATCAACTCTACTGAGCGCTGTGAGTTGTCTTGAAAGAATTCATTCATGTTTTTAAGCTTTGATTCAAGGACTCTAACCAGGTATTTTTTACACTACTACTATGTCACAGGTGGTGAATAGATCGGCCTATGTTAGAAACACCTACACACCTCCTGTCACAAAGAGGAATCAGGCAATGGTCACATGCAGTCTCTGTGCTCTCCTGTTGGTCTCTAACACTCCTCCAGTGACCCTTGCCCTAGTCTTCCCTTCCCTGTGTCTCCCCCATTGCCAATTCCTTATCTTTTTCCCTCAATTCATAGTAATCTGTTAAAATAACTCATACTAAATTATGAGTGAGAGCTTTCCCAGAAGAAGGCGTTCTAAATAGAGGGACCATTAACCTTGATTTTTTTTTTCAGTTTTTTTTTTATTAGTATGTGCTCACAATACATAGTAAGTACATTTATCTTTGGGAATTAGTACATATTCACACTACATCTTTATAATTTTTACTTCCGCTTCCCTTCAATTCGTCTTCAGGTTAGAAGAATAATGTACGGAGGACTTTTTGTTTGTTTGTTTGTTTTGTTTTGTTTTGTTTTGGTACTGGGGATTGAACTCATGACCTCACACTTGCCAGGCAGGTGCTTATGACTCTGAGCTAAATCCCCAGCCCTGAGCTAAATCCCCGGTCCATGGAGGACTTTTTAAAGTATTAGAATATCAAGCTACTTCATGCAAAAGGCAACCTGCTCCATTCTGTCTCCCTGTCACTGCTTCATCCACGTGGCAAAATAAGGCTGACTTGAATTCTTGAGATTCCACACTAATGTTTTAGTGCGAGACTGGCTGTCTCTACATACCACCTCTGATTGTACAGAGAGAAAGTCTGACTGGGTCAGCCTGGCCTACAGCAGGGCCAAGGATGTAGGAATGACACAGCTCCAAAATGGATGCTAAGGCCTTGTCAGTGAGTTGGGAGTTACAGACTGGAGGTGACTTACAGACTGGCAACACATCCTAAAAGCCATGTGCTACAAAGGGCCTTTTCTCAGATACTTTAAATTTGCATTTCCTTAACCTCGTCATGATAGCTACATCAGAGCTTCACCAGAAGAGTATGAATCAGTGTGTCAGGGATGGGGCTGGGTAAAATCTTCAAGGAGTGATCAGAATATATAGTCAATGTGTAAAAGTGTAAAAGACAGTTATGGCTTGTATCCAGATGTCCTCCCAAAGGACATTTTGGAGCTGGCTGGATCTAGGGTTTGATGCTGGCATTAAGGGTGCCACACACTGGGTGTGGGCAGTACCACCCAAAGGGCAGGCAGCCTGGACGGAATATAAAGGGACAGAGAGAAGGCAGGCTGCTGCTGCTGCTTCTGCTGCTTACAGACTTCTACCTGCCCTGCCATGCATGAACATTTTTACCTCTGAGATGCCCCTCTTTGTCACCCTGCTTTGGAACTAAACCTCCATAAACTGTGAGTCAAAATAAGCCTTTCCTTCTGTAACTTTGGTTGTTAGATATTTTGTGTCAGCAATGAGAAAAGTAACAAATATGGACACACTGTCATAATTCTCATCAAACTCCCCTTCGTTTCAAATACACTTATCCCATCATTCTTGCCACTTTCTTAAGCAGCTCTTTCATGAGTATCTTTATGCAATATGATTTTTAAAAATATAATGATTGCTGCTACTAAGTGCCATCCAACAGAAAAGCAGGCTTGTAAAAACATTACAGTCCTCACCCACTTTGCTCAACACATCTTCCATCATGAGACTTCTAGCACTTCCTTGAAGTCAAAATGACCATAATAGATAAACATGCTGAATTGAGTCAGGATATCAAGTTGTCATGACAACACAACTAAAGACACTCATGAAAGAGGATACAAGATGCAATTAGGGCAAAGATTAAGCAGACAACTAATGAAAACTGTTAAAGTTATGTTCCCCTTTGTGTACAGTTAAGTTGTAAAAAATAGGTGTACAGTATTACAAAATGAAAAAAAAGGCCAATGAATATGTGCAAGTTTGTTTCATCTAAGTAAGAATACAAAGACCCACCCTGGCACATCTGCTACCATCAGAATGCTTGCCTCTTGTAGCAACCAGCATGGGCAGGGAGAAACAGCCAGACCTGCCTCTATGTATATGTCACCTTTGGGAAGCTTGCTTCCCATAGGCAGCCAGTGTGGGCTGGGAGAATCAGACATACATGCACCTGTGTGCCTGCGGCCATCAGGGGTGTCCCAGTGTAACCACACAGGCTAGGAGAAGAAGTAGCCCCACCACCATGCACCCATGAGCACTGGGGAAACCTCAGTGTAGCCACACAGATTTGGAGAAGCCTGCCACATACCCATTGCCTCCCTGGAAACCTGGGTTCAAGGAAACACAGGTACCTGGCCCACTTTCCTACACTGCAGAGGGGTAGCCAATGTGAGAATTGCTGGGGATCCCACTACCAGTTTGTTGGGAGGAACCCAGGAAAATGTCAAGAGGAAGGAGCAAAAGGCAATCTCCAGCCCACATAGAACAAGTCTGAGAGATATAAATGGAAGTCACACAACTGATATCTCTGAAAGGATAGCAACTAAAGTAAAGAAACAACTTCATGAGGCTATAAAAGCAATCAGATCAGAAATAAAATCTCAAATAAAAGAAAAAATCACAAACATAATGAAAGAATTTCTGTGCATATCTAAAAAAGACATAGATTAAAAAAAGAGGAGCATAGGAAAATGATGGAAACCTTAAATGAACAACATAGGAAAGAATTACAATGCATGAAATAGATTTGAAAAGCTATCTGGGAAATTAAAAACTCAATCAAAAGCTGGCAAAATTGCTTGAAAGAGGCTGAAGATATACTTTCAGACCTTGAAGACAGGATTGCAGCTAGTGGTTGTGAAAGGAAAGATCTCTTAAAAATAACAAGGAACCAGGAAATAACAATCCAATGGCTGCAAGATGACACAAAGAAAAACAATTTAAGACTGATAGGTGTCAGTCAAAGAGCGGTGGCCAACATAAATGACATAAAAAGACTATTTACAGAAGTAATAGCAGAATCTGGAGAAATATGGGGAAAGGACCTGGCATACAGATAAGTAAGGCATATAGAACTCCAACTAGCCATAACCAAAATAAATCTACACCCAGATGTATAATAATCAACATCCCAGAAATTCAGCACAAGAACAGAATATTCAAGGCTGTTAGAGAAGAGAAACAGTCACCTATAAGGGAAAGCACATCAGAATCACAGCAGACTTCTCAACACAAACCATCAAGTCAAGAAGAGCTTGGAACAAAGTGTTCACATCCTGAAAGAAAACAACTTCCAACCCAGAGTGATGTACCCTGCAAAACTATCTTTCAAAATTGATGGAAAAATAAGATACTTCCATGATAAAGAACAAATGAAGAAATTCATGACCACCAAACCAACCCTACAAAGAGCACTAAAGGATACTATAGAGAGAGATAAAGATTACCATGGTTCCAAGAATAGCAGCAGAGGGGGAGCGACAAACAGGGCAGGCAATTGAATGGAGGGAAAAGTTGGGGGGAGGCAACAGCAAGAGGATAGCACGGCAGAGACAAGCCAAGTCATGTTGGTCTTAACCATTAATTTAGATGGCCTCAATTCACCAATAAAAAGAAACAGGGAGCATGGATCAAGAAACAAGACCCATCAATATGCTGTATACACAAAACACATTTAACGCAAAAGGAAATTCATAGGCTAAACGTCGTTGGAGAGAATACAATTGTTTCACATGACAGGAAACCAGAAAAAAGCAGGGGTAGCTTGCTGTCAATGACAGAATGGATAGGAAAGATACAGTATTTTCATACAGTGGAAAACTACTCATCTATAAAGAAAGATAATCTAGAGATTCTTGTAGGTAAATAGGTACATCTTGAGATCACACTCATGGGTGAAATTATTTGGACTCATATGGGTAAACATCATGTTATCTCCCTACCATAAAAAACTGAAGGAGTTAGCGGCATCCAAAATGTATAATAGATATTGTGAACATGGTAGAAGAGGAAACGTCTGAAAAGGAAAGGTGGTAACCATTGTTAATTTCCTATGATCTTGTTTTGAACTCCTATATTGTTTTCATAGTTTTGTTAGGTTTGGTTTTATTCCATCTTGTTCTGTTTGATTTTATTATGTCTGATAGAATGGGTAACTATTTCGAAGATAGCAAGATGTACTATGGTAGCCATTGTTAATTTCCTTTTATCTGGCTTTGAAGTCCTGTAACACTTCTATTATTTTGTTTTGATTGGTTTTATTGTTTGATTTTGTTTGATTCTATTACGTCTTATGGTATGGACAGCTATTTTGAAGATAATAGAATGCATTATGGTAGCCATTGTCAATTTCCTATTATCTTGTTTTGAAGCCCTGTATCACTTTCATTGTTCTTTCTGCTTAGCTTTATTCTGTTTTGTTTGGTTTGGTTTTATTCTTTTTAAAATAAAAAAATTGTAAAGTTACCTTTTGAAGTTCAATAAAGCTAGTTTTTTCCCCTTAAAAAAAGAATGTAAATAAAAAGTTATCTCACTTTTTTTGCAATTGCTTTTTGTTTGTTTGTTTTTGTTTTTTGAGACAGAGTTTCACTTTGTAGTTTATGTTGGCCTTAAACTCACTATGTAGCCCAGGCTGGCCTTGAGTTCATGGCTATCCTCTTGCTTCAGCTTCCTAAGTGCTGGGGATATAGGAGTGTTATCACATACAGCTTCACCAATTGCCAAAGATACAAAAGCATAATCCCCAGTACTAGAAATGGTGTGGGAAGGCAGGACCTCTACTACATTGCTAATGGAGTAAGAACAGGTGCAACTTTTCTGGAAGGTAACTTGGAGTCTTAAAATGTTCATATTACTTAGATTTAATAATTTTGATTTTAAAATTATCCTTTAAAAAGCTAAGACCAAGCACAAAGATTTATGATAGTTGGTCACAACAACATTGAATATATTGACAAATACCTGGAAAAGAATATTCTGTAATAGCAACTGGTTAAGCACAGTGAAGCAGGTGCTTAGAATGGAGATGATACTACCACTAAAAATAAGGTACAATTATATTTATAGATCAGGAAATGTGTTGATAAAATATTTAGGAAAAATATAGTTGCAAAAGGTACAATCTTATTTTTATATTACATAAATTGTGGTAGACATTTTTAGGCATGTCTACCTAGCTCAAAATCCATTACAGTCAGCCCTTCATATCCATCGATTTAACGAACCACAGCCTGAAAATATTTTTGAAAGTGTCATTTGTACTGAATATATATATCATTATTCCTGAATCTAGTATAACTTTTATTCCCTAAACAATATAGTATAACAACTATATAGTATTTGTATCATACTATGTATCATAAGTAGTACATTGATGATCTGTAGTACATATACACAAAGGGGTTCATAAGTTATATGCAAATAGTAGATCATATTACATAAGGAACTTGAGCATCCACATATTTGGCAGGGGGGAGAGGGATGCATTCCTGAAATAAGTTTCCTGCGGAGACCAAAAGGGGACTATTTTTGGAACTACTCCACATATACACACACAATCCCTGCTCAAAGAGGTGGCTTCCTGGCTGTTTTAATAAAACTTTGGTGGACTGATGTGAGGAACAAACAGCATGACATTCTCATTCTGGAGAATGGGAAATAATAGACTCAAAGAACAGTGTCGTGTAATTGTTGGGATGTGAACCAAAGGCCATTGTTAAATCAGGGCTGGAGTGGCCATTTTCATCCACCTGCAGATGAAAGATAGGAAGAGGGAGGCTTGTGTGCAGAAAGGACAGGAATGGAGCAAAGACACAGGGAATGGGTGCAAGAGCCCTTGATGGGTAGAAGAAGGGGCATCACTGTCTCATTCTGTCCCCACTATTGAATAAATGCCCTTTGGTTTATCGTAAGTTGCATAATAATAAACCCCCATGAATAAGTTCTGGATATTTAATGTATAGCATGGTAACTATATTTAATAAGGTTGTATTAGATACTGCTCACTCATTTCATTCATTAATTCATTTATTCATTTGTGGTGGGGTTTCACTCAGTTTCCCAAGCTGGCCTCAAACTAGCAATTCTCCTCTGCTTCCCAAGTAACTGAAATTATAGGCATGTGCCACTATGCCCAGCTTGTATCTCAGTTTTCTTATACGCAAAATGGAATTAATTTTTATGCTGGCTCCATAGGAACATTATAATGGCTTGCAAAGTTCTTAGCACAGTACCAGTGACATAACATGATCATTGAATAGCTGAGTCCACAAAGGCTCTATTTAAGGGTAAGAGGTTCCTTCCTTCCCAAGAGACCTTAGTACCCTACCTCCTACGAAAATGCTTCTCAAACTTCAGTGTACAAATCTGTCCTCTGGAGATGGTACCAGAGGGTTGATAGTTTGCAATTCTAACTAGTCCTAGTAGATAATGCCACTTTTGCTTCTCTGCCAGTGCTAGTGCTAGAATTTGACTTCAGGAAGGTCTAACACATACGACACTGTCATACCTACTTTCTATTTGCAAAATAATTAATCAGAAATGTTTCATTGTGGGGCATTTGGGTGACTTCTAAACTCCCATATTCTAGTCATGTTGGGGTTAAATACTGCCATGTTTTTACTTTCATCTCCCAGAGAAAGTTTCTAAAATATATTATTAGTTCAGTTTTTGGCTTTGGTAAGTACAAGACATAATTTAATCTTTCTTTGATGATTTGTGGGGCACTTCAGACTCTTGCAGCACCTCGGGTCATTATTTAGAACATTTATTTTCATTGCCCTGTCTTAAAGATGCAAGAGTTATAGGATAAGAAATTGCACTGAATTTGTTCAGATCCAGAGCACAGCCTGAACTCTGTTGAAGGATTTTATGTTTCTACTAACTCTTTCGAATGAGTGTCTCATCTTGGCTGAATGTGAAATAATGAACACTATTCTGGTTAGTTGAAGGGCCCAATTGTGCTATGAAAGGTCATATAGAAAGCAGGGACATCACCAGAGATCCTTCTGATAGGCCACTCTGACCTTTCACCTTCCAAGAGGAGTAGTGAGGGACACATCCACAGGTCCATTCCTGAATTCAGGGAGCCTGAGAGCTATTTGAGCTCATCATCCATGCAAATATCCTTTCTCCCCAATCCTGTGAGGACAAAGATTGCTTCAAATCTATTTATGGGGCTGAGAGTGGAACTCAGTGGTAGTAGGATCCTTGCCCACCATGTGTGAGGCCCTGGGTTGGGAGGCCCTCAGTTCTAACCACAGCTCTTCAAACAAACAAAAAATAAAAGGCAGGGGGAGGATAAGGAAGGAAGGAAGAAGTCAATTTAGCTTGTAGGGGTTCTGTGGCAGATTTCTGCTCTATGGCATAGTCATTCTCAAGCTGGTTCAAGTTCCAAAGATCTATCAGAAACCACACGAACCATGTGTGGTCTCGCCCAGCTGCATTTTTCTCCATTCAGTAATAACTGGCTCCTCCCTATTCCTCCATACCCTCCCCTTGCTCTTCTTTTCCTCTTTCCACCTTGCCAGCCTTTCTTACTGAGAGAACACACATGTTGCTTAATGTCAAAAAGGAGCCCGTGTCCTCTCTCCACCCCTCACCCAGGCATCCCCTTTGTTTCCAATCCTTCCCCATGAGGTGCCTCTGTGAGTACTAGAGCCAGTCCTACAGAGGACTTGGTCTCCTCCATGCACCATTTTCCCCAGATTCCAAATCTTTCTGAATATCTACAGATCACTGCACACCCATATACTTGCCAAGGGTTATTTGGGCATGTATTTCTAAAGCTTTAAGAATGTTTGCACTTATGAACCTAGCAATTTTGCTGTTATGAATTTACTCTAAAAAATAATTAAGATTGGGCACAAAAATTTATGAGGATTGTTCACGACAACATTGACTATATTGGCAAACACCTAGAGGGAGGAATATCCAGCTATAGCAATTGGTTTGCAAAGTGAGGCAGGTGCATGGAATTATTGCTACACCCTTCACTCTTTCGAGGCCTGAGATATATCTGGTCTGATGCCCTTTCTACTTTGGAAGCAGCACTATCACCAACCCAACATAAATGCACACTGAACTTCCAGAGGTGTCAAATATGATATAAATCAGAGCTGCCCAGTAGAAATACAATGCAAAAAAAAAAAAAGAAATACATTTGTAACTGAAAATTTTCTAGTAGCAATTTTAAAACAGTAAAATGAAAGATAAAATTAATTTTAATGTTATATTTTTGACCCCAGATAGTAAAAATATTATCATTTTAGCATGTATTCAATGTTAAAAATTAACAGTCAGATAGATGTTAACATCCCTTTTTCTATAGGAAGTCTTTGAAACCCACTTACTAAACACCTCACTTAACCAGTCACAAAGCAAGAATTTAATAACCACATGCGGCAACTGGCTTCCACTATTGGGCAGAGCAGAATGTTGATCTTAACCATGATTGTTTTGTTCTTGTTTTTTGAGACAGAGTCTCCCCATGCAGTTCAGGCTGCCCTTGAACTCACCGTGGAGCGCAGGCTGGCCTCCAGGTCATAGTGATGTCCTGTTTCCTGAGTGCTGGGAATGTAGATGTGTACCACCATGCCCAGCCTACCGTGATGTTCTTAAAGGAGCAGAGTGAGAGGTTTTGTAAACCAGAATATCATGAGGTCTGCATCCTTAAAGTCCTTTTTAGATAACTCTCTCTCTCAAGTTTCCAACCCAAGGCAACCCGTCAGAATCTGCCAGCCTCTTGACCACAGTCACCTTATTATTCTGTCCTGCTCTCCCATATCTCCCTCTCTTCTCCTCAACTTGGCCTTAGTGCCTCAACTCCTGGCGCCCAAACTCTTGTCTGTTTTATTTTTTTGTAATCCAAGAAGTAGTCTTTCTGGAAATGCAGTGATGAGATAGTCTTGGTCTCTTCTGCTTCAAGCTTCGCGGTTCAGCCTCACCAGCTATCCTGGCTCCTAGGTTTCTTGTGTGGGCCGTGCCCGGGTGAACGCAAGTGATCCCCAGCCAGGAACAGAAGAGCCGTTCTTCAGATGCACAGGGACTTCACCACGGCAACCAAGTCTGCCTGCCGTGAAAATGCTCCTGTCATCCAACCTGATTTTCCCAGCCCGTCCTAGGAAGGCTGCCAGCTCTGCAGCACACAGGGCGAATTAATAGGAAGAAAAAGGATTTAGGCAGTATGGTAAACACCACTGTTCCCTTCCTGTGACTCCTGAGTCTTAGGAGTGAGAGAGAGGAAAAGCTGGATGCAAAGCAACATTCTCTGGACTGTAGTTTTATTATATGCAGCTGTAGGAGCCATGGAATTCATTCTGATCTGTTTGCACAGCTTTATGTCAACAGTGATTAGCGTAGCTACACTTTCCCTGTCTAAGACCCAGATGTGCAATCTCCTAAAGACAACGCAGGCTGAGCTACATCTTTCAGTGATGGGAATGGATTTTGGTATGTTTGGTCCTATCTTCCTTAAGAGTTCTTAAACTCATAGCTTCAAATCATCTATATGATGTGGATTGCAAACCTTAGTCATAAAATAGATCTTTATCTATGGAAAAATTGACACATGTAATAATGTTTAGATAAAACTTTGATCTTTGGAAGACAGTTGGATCTAACTAAATGAACCCTCATGACTACCATGTCCACATAAAAAATAAGATTCAATTGCCCAGGACCTACCCCCAAATAACCCACTTTTTCATGGAATCATCCTCAACCCAGACTCTCCAGAGCCATTCTGACCCCCAAGTGCCTAAGAATAATCTCTTGAATCCCTGAGGTTTTTCAAACCAATGCAGCACTGGCAGAAATAGGTCATCTAGGGAGAGTGTGAATTTGATTTGCACTCAGTTCAATGTATTTAACCTCGTGCTCAACTTCAACAGAAAATCTGGCTGAAGATCTGGCCATCCTTAAGACATCTATTTGTATCTAAACCATAAAAAATGTTAGTATTTACCTATTGTTCTTTTCATCTTTCCCCAATGAGTTGAGTAATTCTAATACTAATGGCTTTTTAATGTCTTTCATACACTCCTCCTCTCCTGTCTGCCAATATTATAATATACTGTTTGGCTGATGATTTTCCTTATTTCTTTTCTCAACTCAGCAGCCAGAACTGCTTATTCCAACTTGGCAGAAGTTGAAAATGTCCATTCTTGCTGACTTTTATGCTGTACATTGCCAAAAATCCATAATCCTTAGGGGTTTTAAAATTTTCTCTGTCTTTTGGAGGACCGGCAATTTAATATTTTTCAAGATTGCTGTGTACCTGAAAAGTACCTAACACAAGTCTCTACCTTATTATGATTCTCAAGAAATATTAACTGTCAAATAAGAAAAGTTACGTAAGAATTTTACTTACAATCTAAGTAACTGAAAGTGTTTTGTTTGTCAAATCTAGGATCAAGTCCTCCCATGTATGGAATGTGCGTAAGTTTCCTCCAAGCTACTTCATTCATGATATTTCTTTCTGCTCATCTGGGTGATCAGTAATTTCAGAACAACTGAAGGCTACTATGGTACAATGAGAAAAGTCTCATAACAATGTGGTCTTTGCCACCAGTGAATTGTGGCCTTATAAAGTCACTTAATATCCATTGAGCCACATTTAATTTATCTATTAAAACATGACATTAGATTAGAACACTCGTGGTGAACCTAGGGCACCCGTGCCACAGCAGGCACCCAGAACCCTCTCTGTTGGCATAAGAGCCAAGTAGCCCCGGCCTAGCTTTAACAGATTATTAGCGTGTGTACAACAGCAAAGGCCACATTAGTTGTGCAAAAGCACACCAAATGCCAGCTTTGCACCTTTCCATAAAGAGTTGTTTGTAGCTTAAAAGTTCTGTTATTGTGTTTTTCTTTTAAAACAAATGATGTTAACGTATGAGGTTTTTTCTGAACTAAAATCTCAGTATTTAGGTTTAATAGCAGTGTTGGAACTTTGTGATAAATAAGTGGGCTTGCGAGTTGCAGTTTGAGCACTTGTCTCTAAAAGGTTTGCCACCCCTGGATTAGCCAAATGGTTCCCAAGTCAGAGGTCTCTGAGGAACTCTGGGACTTCTAAATCTACATTGCAGGCTATAGATGCAGGCATAGCTGTTTGTTTCAAATACACACAATTCCTATTCTAATTAACAAAACTTAATTTTGCATAAAAAGATTACTGAGGCACAAACCATGTGGGGCCCAGGAAGAAAGAAAACAGGTTGCTTTACCGGTGAGCCAACCAGCACACAGGCTAAGAATCAAGAAGCGCCCTCCCACCCCTGGTAAGCAACCGGCTAGTTCGGAGAACAGACTGAGTGGGTAGCAACTGAGGGACAAAAACAACTAAATGCTTGTGTTGTTTGATTGACTTTGCAGGCCTAAGGCCAGTAGTCTGAGCATCTATTAGGAAGATGACAGTATGCAATATAGCAATTATGGGGGATTTACTTCTGTCTTGGTTTTGAAATCCAATATTGTTCTCACTGTTTTGTTCTATTTATTGTTTTGTTTTATTCAATGTTCTGTTCTGATTGGTTTTATTCTGTTTGGCTTTATTTGATTTTACTATGTCTGATAGAATGGAAAACTATTGTGAAGATAACAAGATATACTTTGGTAGCCATTGTTGATTTCCTATTATCTTGCTTCAAAGTTCTGTACCACTTTCACTGCTCTGTTTTGATTGGCTTTACTCTGTCTTGTTTTGTTTTGTTGGGTTTAATTCTCTTTAGAGTAAAAAAAGGAAAAGATCACTGAACTCATAGTGGCATAGTATCATTACACACTCTCCCAATCCATGAATTCTATAAATTTGAGCACTTCTCTATGGGAAACCAAAGCATGTTGAGCTTGAAAAAGGATTCTTAACTTGAAAAGCTTGAGAACCTCTGTGATACAATGATCTGTAGCATCCCTTGTGGCAATAATATTCTGTGACCAAATATTTTTATTTTGACAAGAAACCCTTTCATGCCTCAACCCAAAGGCTGGTAAAGGGAAAAACACAGTACGAGGCAGATTGGGAGTGACCATCAACTTGCATTATGTAGACAGAGTCCCCTCTGGTCCTGCTGTACTCTAATTAACTGCAGAAGCTCCTCCAAAAAAGGAAAATTCCAGACGGGGGCTATTACTGTCTTAGAAGATTTCTTGAGATTCTGTTTTTCTGTCCTCTGTTCCATTTAACTGTCAAATCACTTCTGACTGGATGTTTCTGAAAGAGGCAATCTGTAGCAATTATGGTAGCCAAACACGAAGCACATAGTTCACCCTTATACACCACTATAGTGTTCTGACTTGAAACAAGACATCTTTTAAAATAAGCACATGCAAATATTAGGCAATTATATCCATGTCACAAACCAATTCTTCTGGAAATTAATTTTTCTATCTTAGTGTAAGCCTTGGGTTAATCCAAGAATACAGGACTCATTTATGTAAGAAGCTAAGTTTTGTGATTATAAAAATAAAAAGGTATGAGTATCTTTTTAAAAATAAAGAACTTACTGGAATTTCCTTGAAGGATGGGCAATCTTTTATCTACCTTAATGGTCTTGAATCCTAGGATTTATTTACAGTTACTGTTATCAATTGAGGTGGGTTTGTGAATGACAACATAGGAATCCAAGCAGCCAAACTGATAAATTTGGAATTTAATTAGCTGAACTCAGAACCACTTGTATACAGACCCCCTCATTTCAGAGTCCAAACAGGTGGCACCAAACTGGAAAGTTACAGAGTTTTTAAAAGAGAGAATCACAAAAGACATCTTGTTGGAAACAATTTAGCTAGAATCTTACATTAATTTTTGGTTGACACCTGTGTCCTGCTTCCTTTGTTGAGCAGGTTAGTTTTTCTCCTGTGGGCACAGCTTACCCTGCTTTTCTCATTACACATATACCCTGAGTAATTTTCCATTTTCCTGGGTCAAATACAGAGTACTAGTTAAATGCAGGGCTCAAGATGGCGTCAGTTATGCCAAGCTACAACACAATAAATGCTTGCTAGTGAATATCTTGAATGTAAAAGGAAATTCTAGATTTAGAGGAAGAACTTGATTGCCCTTCCACTAAAGGAAGTAAAACTGAAAGTAATCAATCAGCCTATAAGTTATTGTGAATAAGAAGAAATAATGAAGAATAGTTATTTGGATACATTTTCTAAAAACTTAGAAAGAAGTAATCAAACAATAGAACTGCCAAAGTATATTACTGCAAAGTGACAAATACTGGTTTTTCCACAATCTTAATCAATATTTACTTTTTGGGAATTGGTTAATAAGATTACATATGGAATTAGCAAGCATCCATGGAAATAAGAAATGACAAAACATATCAGAGGAATAATCCAAAGAGATCATTTTCTCCAGTCTAAAGATGCATAGAATGGTAGGACCTAGAATTCTTAAGAAGAATAGGCAAAAATATTTAGGAAGAGATAATTGGATCAAGTTGCTCAAGAAACACATAATTGAGGCAAAAACAAAACATTTGGCTTGTTTATTTCAAGAAAGGGAGAACTTTGATGAAATTGGGACATTCGAGTGAATGGTCAGCATAGTGGCAAAAAGAAACTTCAGTTAAAGAAACTGACATCATGTGCCTAGCACTGCTCTAATTTTATCTTCTTAATTCATCAGATAGATGAATTAATGTCTAATTTTATCTTCTTAATTCATCAGATAGATAAGTGCAATGTGATCCAATTTTGCAGATGAGGCTCATAAAGATTTGCCCACAATGGCCCAAGAAGAAAGTGGCATGGTCAGGACTCAAGGATGGGACCCTGTCTCAGCAGCCTGTGGTAGACATTCAACACTACTTCACTCCTGTTAGGGATTTAGTGGGAAATGAAGGATCCAGGGCTATAAGGAGCAATGGGACTACTTCGCTAAAGACTAGAAGTGTCTTTCACTGCCCAAGGTCTGTTTTTACTAAATACATGAGAAAAGCCTGGCCATTTATGGAAGATGGAATGGCCCATCCCATCAAATAAGAGTCTGCTATGATCTGCATATACTTTACCACCCAAACATATGTTGAATTTAATTCTTCCATGGGGTGATATAAGGAGTTGGGTTTAATGGGAAGTGTTGGAGTCGTGGAAGAGAAGCCCCCATAAATGGATTCTTTTCTCACTCAAGTGAAATCTTGGATTTCCAGCCTTTCTTTGTAAATTACAGAATCTCAAGTATTCTGTTATAGCACAGCAAATACACTAAGACAAGGTCTTAGTGTCATTTTTAAAAGAAGAGAAAGAAAGCATTAGTGGCAAGGCCACTGACATTGCAACACACTGTTGATAAGAATTTTGTAGAAATTCTGCCGCAGTGGCTGAAGAGAACAGCCCAAGGCGTGATAAATGAAATCCGGCAGCCTGCCAGAGAGATTTAGGGAAGACCTGACAGTTTGGTGAACTTCAGAGAAGTCACAAAAGAGAGGGGCAAAAGAAATTTCCTAGATTTTGAACAGGAACAAATCTTTTTACTCAGACAACACAAACCATATAAACAAGCTAGTCAGTACCACAAAGCAGTGTGTTATGGAAAATATCACTTGTGAAGCAGATTATAAGAAATGCAAGAATGCATTTTCTCCTAAGGTTTTTTTTTTTAATATTGTTAGTTTGGAATGTATTTTTAACTGGAACTCAGTTAAACAAACAAAAACAGAGAGATGTCATTGCATAACATGGAAAGTACCAGACTGAAAGTCCAGAGATTTAATATGATATTTTTAAACAAATAACTTGGCATGGCTAAAATTAAATTTTCTTACTAACAAACAGGGTACAATAATAATATTAGACTCAGAGGATTTTGTGAACACGAAATGTCATGATGTTTATGAAAACATCTTATAAACTGCCAGTACTGTGCTATTCAATCATCAGAATTATTATTATACATTTTCAGCTCCTATTTTAGCTGTGTAGTCTTCTCAGCTATAAAATAGTAGCAGAGATAGAAAGTTTACACTAGGTTATCCTTTCAAACCTTCCCACTTTCTGCTTATATAAATAATTACTTCTTCAAAATTACATAAATATTATAATAGACAATCAAATTAAAATGTGTATGAACATAGCAACTCCATTCCCAATGAGTACAGAAAAAAAGAAATTAAACTATCCCAGAGAGAGGAAAAGCTGCCCATATAATTCCACACATGTAGATCTGTCGCTCTATAGAAAACACTGTGAAATTTAACAGCAGTGAGGTAAAATTTTAAAAAGAACCATCAGTATATAGGCTGAACCAATCACACCGTGTTACTGTGTTACAAGAGCACAGGACAGAGATAAACAGAGCAACAGGCCGGTGCCTCTTCTCTATCGAGTTGGTGAACTCTTGCTGATTTTATAAGGCTTGATACAAATGTTCATATTTCCCCTATGAAGCCTTCTCCAGACTGATCGCAGAGCACTGTGTGCATATCATGCCTTCAACATGCATTCATAGCTCATTGTTTTACATGTTTACCTACCCAATTAGATGGCTGGAGAATTTCTCTAAAGAGAAATTAGAATAACATCTTATTCAACTTTTTAGCCTATCAAGCACAGTGTCTGGCAAATAAAAACTGCTCAATAATGCTGGTTCATTAATTAATTTAGTGACTTTTGGAAACACAAAGTACACAAAGTTTCATCTGGCTCTTAAGTCAAAAGACTTCCAACACTAAATGGCAATCAGAATCTAAACCCACTTGTTTTACCCATAATTCCATAATTCAAATGGAACACAGACTCCTTGCATCTATGAGATTTAAAATCTCATAAAAGTCCTCTGCTTATGTGTATTTGTACAATGTCCATTCACCGTGGACAAGGAGCTGGGCCATTGCTAGTCAAGTCTGGGTCACTCACCACTTACATAGCTAGGAGATACATTGTGATTAATAATCCCACAAGAATCTAGTGAGTTGAGATAGAGGTGGTTCCTTCATAGAAAATAGACAGCTGACATCCATACAGTAAGTGCAGATGTCAACCACATCTCTCTCCTGACTACTTGACAAATATACATACCTCCTCACATGTAATTTCAAAAGTGTCTCCACTCTGACTATGCAACCCTGACTATGGGTCCATCTTATCACCCCAGACTTTGTTCTGCAGATAGATCCCCCAAATTCTTTATACCCCAATGTTGTGCCTAAAATACATGCTAGGAGGGAATCCCTTTTGGAAGTCCTATCCCTTAGCATCCCTTTGCTTTTTTGTCTTGTTGCCTTAGAAACCTAGCAACTCCAAGCTCCTTAGGGTTGGTATCTCTGGCCAATTTTAGAGAAACCCCAGTCATCTACTGTCTAAATATACTTCTGCAGGTAAACAATGCCAAAAATCTTGTTTGTCACATCCTTGGCTGTGGGTCAGATTCCTTATACATTTATTCCTTAACATCCAGTCTTAGTGCTCAGGTAAGGCTTCTTAATGATCCAGGCTGAGATGTTGAGGCAGAACTAATCTAGCCTTACCCGTATGCTGAATTCTGTTGATTGGCTCTTTACCGTGGGATGAATTACTTTCTTTACCACCAGCAAGTTCTCAGTAGGATAGTTCAGAAAAGGGCTTAAAGTGTTTCCCCAATTCCTCCTGAGTCTCAGTCATATCCCCTACTGTTTTCCAACCCTCGGACTGTGCTACACTAACTTTAGCTTGGGCGTAGATACTGGCTTTTACAGTTCCATGAGATGCCTGATTATCTGATCCACAGCAGTCTTAGAGTATTCTCATATCCAAATGGGAGAAAAGTATCTCCTAATGAAGTTCTATATTATTTTCTTGCTGCTTTCAGAGGGACCAATTTATACCAAAGCTTTTTCTTTTCTTGAAAGACATGCAAGGAGCAGACAACATCCTGAAATTTTGATGATTCCCCTAAAGCTCTAGTCTCAGCAGGCACCTGATCTGAGTCTAAAGAAACAAGAGGTGACTGTTAAACCATATGTTTCAGAAAACATGACAAGGCTTGTCAGCTTCCCTACTTTGTAGAAGAGTCCTCACCATCCTGTGCCACATTTATACTCAGCCAGCTCTTCATTTTAGAGTCTCTCTAGCAATGGCTTATTCTAGTACCAATTCTACAGTTTCATCCAGTTGTAAAGAACAAAACACCAACTCAAACTATCTTAAGAAACAAAAAGTAAATTTATGGCTTGAGTGACTGGAAAGGCCAAGAATAAGTCTTCAAGCACAGCTGGATTAAGGAGCTCAAACACCTCACCAGAGTTCACTCTCACTTTCTCATTCTCTTTCCCATTAGCTACCTTTCTCCAGTTCTTTTAGATATGCTTATATTTGTCTTTTGTTTTGTTTTGTTTTGTTTTTTATTTTAAAGAGAATAAAACAAGAGGGCAGAACAGAGCAGATCAGAACAGTACAACATAGGCAACACAGTACTTTACATTAAGACAACTGGACATTAACAGTAGCTATCACAATATCTCTTTCTCTGCCATAGTTGAGCATAGTTTCAAAGACAATAATATCAAACATAACAAAATAGTATAAAACCATTCAAAGAATGAAAGAATTACAGGGCATTCTGAACCGAATAACAGAGAATGATCAATGGGTACTATAATATCTCACTTTCACTAAAAAATTTTGTTTATACTTTCACACATATCCAAATCCCAGTAAGACACAGCATGATAGAACCAATGGTAATAGAAGAATATAAGCATGGTAGGACTTCTAAGAAAGACTATATTAAATCAGCAATAGGTGTCATAATGTTTTGTTTTCTTCAAAACAGCTGTTCATACCATCACACATGGCCTCCTTCTCTCTTGGCATACATGGATTTAGTTGAAGTGACAGGAAAGATGGTCATTGGCAACCCAATCTGATACCCACATGATTGACACTCCATACATGTAATTTAACTCAAGGGCTATGATCACCCCTATTTGGATTATGCATCTATACTTTTGATAGGTGATTGTGGACAGATCATCACAATCAACCAGTCCAGGTATATGCCCATTTTAAAATAATTGTTTCAAACAAAGACAGATATACGCAAAGCAATATAATCATTTGTGAAATTGGAAGAAGGATTTCTATATTTTCAAAGTTAATACTGAGTAAGTAACATTTTGTATGTTATCTTCCAGTTAGACCTGTGAGTGTTCCACTGACAAATATCAGTATAAAAAATGTGAAAGGGCTGGGGAGGCAGCTCAGCTGCCTTGCTCAGCTGCACTTGCCAAGCATGCATACGCACCTAAGTTTAGTCCCCAACATTGCCAATAAAAATGAAAGTCAAATATAATATAGTGCAGTAAGACATGGGAAGTGGTATCTAATTTCCTGCTTTGAGTCACTGTTCCCTCTTAGCTGTCATGTGACATGGAAAAGAAATTTATCCTCTCTATACCTCAATTGCTCCATCTCTAAAGTAGGGGTCATACAAGCTTCATGCCTTTCCTGAGGACTACATGAATTATTCATCCTAGAGTAGTGAGTATTAGAAAAACAAAGCATTTATGTGGGTGATTATTCTCTAAACTACAAAAGGAATATCAGTTGGTTTTTGAATTCTAGACCTCTTTTTTTATTTTGTATTTTAACAAGAATAAAACCACACAAAATAAAACAGAATAAAGCTAATCAAAACAAAGTGTAAGTGATACAGGGCTTCCAAACAACATAATAGGAAATCAACAATGGCTACCATA
>PVJX010021890.1:0-31308 GCA_004027295.1 Dolichotis patagonum | reverse complement strand
GCATGGCTTTATACTATTGTGTTATGTTTGATATTATTGTATTTGAAACTATGCTCAACTATAGCAGAGTAAGAGATATGGTGTTAGCTACTGTTGATGTCCAGTTGTCTTAATGTAAAGTACTGTGTTGCCTATGTTGTCCTGTTCTGATCTGCTCTGTACTGCCCCCTTTTGTTTTATTCTCTTTCAAATTAATTTAAAAAAATTATGTGTCCTAAAAAAACAAAACAAAACAAAACAAAAAAAAACCCTTCTAAAGAGGTAGCCATGGCAAGTACTCGAGATGAAGAACCTAAGTGAGTGTCACATAGTGCCGTTATCCGTAGTGGAATGGGAGATACTCAGATGAAACTTTTACCACCGAGTGCCATAAGATAGCAGAGGACTTCTGCATTCATAGAAGTAGGAATAGTTATAATGGGCAAACATTTCACTGTTTGGTTAAGGGCTTCATCATCAGACAGGAGATCCCCAACAGCTCCCAACAGGGAGGTCAATTTAAAGATGAATTTCATTTAACAGTAAGACATGATGAATCATACACCTTCAGCATGTCCAAGGCTGGATTACTGAAATGGATTAAAGTTTCTCCTAACAGTGGTGCCAACACCTTGGCTGAGTAATAAGCACACAGTATTTGGAAGTGTGACTGATGAAATGGAGGCTGTGCAGAGGCTCTCTAACAAATTCACTGAGAGAGATATTAGGGAAACCACACAATAGCAATCAAAAAAATGAAATACTTAGGAATTAATCTAACAAGGATGTAAAATATCTATACATTGAAAATTACTGTACTCTCAAAAAGGAAATTGAAGAAGACATCAGAAAGTGGAAAGACATCCCTTGCTCATGGATAGGAAGAGTCAACATAGTGAAAATGCCATACTTCCGAAATTGTTATACAGATTTAGGGCAATTCCAATCAAAATACCATTAGCATACCTCACAGAACTAAAAAAAAATCCTAAAATGCATTTGAAACTGACAGAGACCTAGAATAGCAAAAGCAATTCTGGACAACAAAGACAAGGCAGGGGACATCACAATTACTGACTTAAAATAATACTGCGAAGCTACTGTGATAAAATCAGCATGGAATTGTCACAAAAAAACATATCTGAGGATCAGTGAAACAGATTAGACGATTCAGACACAACTACAAACATACTCAGCCTCCTTATCTTTGACAAAGGAGTTAAACATGTTCACTGGAAGAAAGATAGACTCTTTAATAAATGGTGCTGGAGAAACTGGAGCTCTACTTGGTGAAGACTAAAACTAGAGCTATGTGTATCACCATGCACAAAACTAAAGTCAGAATGGATCAAAAATCTAAATATTAAAACAGAAACACTAAGTCCACTGAAAGAGAAAGGTGGTAGAAATCTTGAAGACATAGGTATAGACAGTAAGTGCATGAACAAAACCCAGGCCACACAAGAAATACTTCAAAGAATCAACAACTGGGATCTCATCTTATTAAAAAGCTTTTGAACATCAAAAAATCATGAACAGAGTGAAAAGACAACCACAGAGTGGGAAAAAAGTTATCCAGTTGCCCCTCAGATAAAGGACTTAGATCTACAACATATAAAGAGTTGGAAAAAAAATAGATCCCCCAAATTCAAAGACCCAATCCAAAAATGGGCATCTGAGATGAATACATACTTCTCAGATGAAGAAATACAAATGGCAAATAAATGTATGAAAAAATGTTCAACATCTTTGGTCATTTGAGAGATGCAAATTAAAACAGCAATGAGATTTCTTCTCACTTCAGAAAAAGTGACAACCATCAAGAAGTCAACCAATAACAGACATGGAAGGGCTGTGCAGAAAAAGGAACACTGGTTCACTGCTGGGGGGAATGCAGACTTGTGAAACCACTGTGGAAATCAGTATGGACATTCTTCAAAAATTAGACATTAGAGATTAGAAATCCTATTCAATCCAGCTACTCCCCTTCTGTGTATCTTCTCCCAGAATCAATAAAAACATCATACCACAGTAACATATGTGCAACCAAGTTTATAGCAGCACAATTTGTCATAGCTAAATCTTGGAAACAATCCAAATGCCCACCAACTGAAGAATGGATAAAAAGGATATGGTAAAAAAAAAAAAAAAAAGATATGGTATTTTTATGCAATGGAGTACTACTCAGCCATAAAGAATGATAAACTGGAGACTTTTATAGATAAATGGATGTAACTTATGACCATACTCATAAGTGAAATTAATCAGACTCACATGGGTAAACATTATATTGTTTCCCTGGTGTGAGAAAATGAAAGAGTAAATATGGTCATATATTGTGAAATGGGAAGAAATTGTTCAAAAGAAAAAAAGAACTAGGATGGGGGAAAGGGAAAGCAAGGAAGGGAAAAGGAAAAAATAAAAGATAGTTATACTAATTTCTCTTAGTTCATTGAAAAGAAAGGTTTGTGCTAATATTGTTTGGACAATTAAATATTGATATATATATATATATAAATTTACATATATATTTATATATAATTAGCTTCTTACACTAGGGAGACAACATGATGTTTACACATGTGAATCTGATTTATTTCCCTTTTGAGTATGGTTTCAAATTGCATCCATTCGCCTATAAAAGTCTCCAGTTTTCATTTTTTTATTTTGAGTAGTACTTTGTTGTATAAAACTACTGTATCTTTTTCATTCATTCCTTGGTTGATGGGCATTTGGATTGTTTCCAAGATTTAACTATTGCAAATTGTGCTGCTATAAACATGAGTGCACATACATTGCTGTGGTATGATGTTTTTAATGCTTCTGGGAAGATATCCAGAAGGGGATTGACTGGGTCAAATGGGACCTCCAATCTTAGTTTTTTGAGGACTTTCCATACTGATTTCCACTGTGGTTTCACCAGTCTACACTCCCACCAACAGTGGAGAAGGGTTCCTTTGCCCCCACAACCCCTCCAGCATTTGTTATGGCTTGATTTCTTTATAATAGCCATTCTTTGTGGGCTGAGGTGAAATCTCAGTGTTGTTTTAGTTAGTATCTTTTGAATGGCCAGTGATGTTGAACATTTTTTTCATGTTTATTGGCTGTTTGTATTTCTTCATCTGAGAAGAGTACGTTCATCTCAGATGCCCATTTTTGGATTTGTTTTTAAATCTGGGAGGACTTATTTTTTTTTTAGGTCTTTATATATTCTTGATAGTAATCCTTTGTCTGAGGGACACCTAGAAAACATTCTTCCCACATTGTGGGTTGTCTTCTTACTCTGTTGGTGGTTTCCCTGGTTTTGCAAAAACTTTTTAATAATATGAGATTTCAGTTGTTGATTCTTTGTGATAGTCCTTGTGCAATCAGGCTTTTATTCATAAAGTCTTTGCCTACACCAATGTCTTCAAGAGTTTTGGGGCTGGGGATTTAGCTCAGCGGCATAAGCGCCTGCCTTGCAAGCAGGCAGTTGTGAATTCGATCCCTGGTACCGATAAAAAAAAAAAAGAGTTTTACCTATTCTTCTCTTTCAGCAGATTTAATGTTTCTGTTTTAACATTTAGATTTTTTATCCATTTTGAATTTTGTTTAGTGCATGGTGAAAGATATAAGTCCAATTTTAATCTTCAGCATGAACAGCCAGTTTTTGCAGCACCATTTATTAAAGAGATTATCTTTCTTCCAGGGAATGTGTTTGGCACCTTTGTCAAAGATAAGGTGGCTTAATGTGTATGGAGTTGTTTCTGCATCTTCTAATCTGTTCCTTTGATCTTCAGGTCCATTTTTTTGCCAGTACCATGCTGTTTGTTTTTTTTTTTAATCACAGTAGCCTTGCAGTATAATTTCAAGTCAAGGCTTATGATGCCCCCTGCCTTGCCTTTGTTGCCCAGAATTGCCTTTGCCACTCTAGGTCTCTTCTGGTTCTACATGAATTTTAGGATTGTTTTCTCTAATTCTGTGAGATAAGTTATTGGAATTTTGATTGGGATTGCATTGAACCTGTCTAACAGTTTTGGAAGTTTGGCCATTTTCACTATATTGATTCTTACTATCCAAGAGATGCCTTTCCATTTTCTGATATCTTCTTCATTCTCCTTTTTCAGAGTACTGTAGTTTTTAATGTAGAGGGCTTTTACATCTTTCATTAGATCAAGTCCTGGAGATTTCATTTTTTTTTGGATACTATTGTGAAAGATATTGTTTCCCTAATTTCTCTCTCAGTGAGTTTGTTATTTGTGTACAGGAAGGATTTTTTTTTTTTGTACCAGGATCAAATTCATGATATTGCACTTGCCAGGCAGACACTTGTGCAGCTGACCTATATCCCCAGCCCAGGCTATTGATTTTTGAGTATTGGCTTTGTATCCAGCTATACTACTAAATCTGCTTATTAAATCAACAGGGTTTTTTTTGAGACAGCATCTCATTATGCAGTTCAGGCTGGACTTGAACTCACTTTGTAGTCCTCCTGCCTCAGCCTCCCAAGTGCTGGGATTACAGGTGTGCGCCACCACACCTAGCTTAAATCTAGCAGTTTTTTTATTTTTAATTAAATTTTATTTAAAGAGAAAAAAAGCAAAACAGAAAAAGGGTAGAAGGAATACAGAATTTCAAAAAAATAAACAGTAAGAAATCACTAGTTGATAGCTTACATATTGTCATCTTAGAAAGAGTTGTTCAAGTTACAAAATCAAAGCATACAAAGTGGATATTTAAACAGTGACACTGCAAACAGTTCTGTTCAATGATCCAACAAAAACTTAGTAATATGGTTATCTATCTTACACACTTAAGCATACATGCAATTTTATCCTTTAGAGCACTTTCTTTTCCTCTCTTTTTTACAATAAAATTACACATTTTGGTTTTTATTCTCCTACAGTTCTTATTACTTTTTTTGAAGAGAATAAAACCAAAAGTGACAAAACAAAATAGAGTCAGTCAAAACAAAAGGATGGACATAGTACATGATGTAAAAACAAAATACAAGGTGATCAACAGTGGTTACCATAATGCTTCTTGCTATCTTCAAAAGAATTGCCCATATCATTAGGTATATTGAACACAACATTAGGTAAAATTGAACAAAACAGTACAGAACAAAACCAATAAAAATGAAACATGGAGACATTACAGGATGTAAAAAGAAGATAATAGTCAAACCAGAATGGATATCATAGTGAATCTAATTGTCTTCAAAGTAGTTGCCTATACCCTCAGACTTGATACTATCAAACAAAACAGAATAGAGTAAAATCAGTCAAAACAAGACAGTGAAAGCAATACAGGGCTTCAAATCAAGTTAATAGGAAATCAATAATGGTTACTGTGGTATATCCTGCTATCTTTGTAACAGCTGCCCATGCCATCAAATCTAATACAAGAAGACAAACTGGAACAGAATAAAACCAAACTAAACAGAATGATGAAAACAATATGGGTTTCAGATCATGATACAAGATTAACAATGGCCACTGCCTTCCCTTTTTAGACAGTTCCTCCCCTTTCACTTTCATAGGGTGCACTGTACATTTTGCATCCCACTAACTCCATTAGTTTTTAGATTAGGGAGGCAGCCCGCTATTCACCTAAGTGATTCTGAACCTTTTGCCCCTGAGCATGATCTCAAGTTGTATCCATTTACCTACAAGAGCCCCAAGGTTTTCTTTCTTTATAGCTGAGTAGTTTACTATTGTATAAAAGTGTTATGGCTTTCTAGCCAATGCGGCTGATGGGCAAGCTACTCCCACTTTGTTTCTGGTTCTCTGTCACACAGAGCATTGTTTTCTCATCTTTGACTTTCAGTCTATTAATCCTCTTTTGGGTTAATTATATTTCTTATATAGAGCATATCAATAGACCCTATCTTCTGATCCACTCTGCCTGTGTTTCTTTTTATTGGTAATCCAAGGCCATCCATATTAGTGATTATAGCCAACCTTCTCTGCCTCATCTCTGCCATGTTATTTTTCTACCATTGGTTGTCTACTTTCCACCTTCATTCCACTGTCTGCCTCATTCAGTGAGCCCCCTCTGCCACTGTACCTGAAACCATGGTCTTTTTTTCTCTCTCTCTCTAGAATGTCCTTCAGTATTTTTTGTAGGATTGGATTGGTGCTCACAAACTCCCCCAGTTCCTCTTTGTCATGGAAGTATTTTGTTTGTCCATTAATTTTGAGAGATAGTTTTGCAGGGTACATTAATCTGGGCTGGAGGTTATTTTCTTTCAGGGCTTGGAATACTTCACTCCAACCTCTTCTTGATTTGATGGTTTGTGTCAAGAAGTCTGCCATGATTCTGATGGGTTTTCCTTTATAGGTGATCTGTTTCTTTTCTCTGACAGCTTTTAATATTCTGTTCTTGTGTTGAATTTCTAGGATCTTGATTATTGTATGTCTGGGTGTAGCTCTGTTTTGGTTATAGGTGGCTGGAGTTCTGTATGCCTCACTTATCTGACTGTCATTTCCTTTTCCTATGCTTGGGGAATTTTCTTTAATGATTTCTGTAAATAGCCTTTGTATTTCATTTGTGTTTACTCCTGATTCTTCACTCACATTTTTTATTCTTAAGTTAGAGATCCTCTTGTTATCTTCTAGCCTTTGTATTGTTACTTCCTGGTTCCTTGTTATTTTTAAGAGATCTTTCCTTTCACGATCACAAGCTGCAAACCTGTCTTCAAGGTTTGATAGTCTATCTTTAGTTCCTTTCAAGCAGTTTTGCCAGCTTTCAATGGAGTTTTTAATTTCCTAGTAATCTCTTTGAATTTGTTTAATGTGTTCTAAATTTTTTTATATTCTTCATAGAAGGTTTCCCTCCTTTTTTTATATGCCTCTATTCTTTCATCTGTGTCTTCTTTAGAGGTGCTTAGCAATTCTTTTATTATGTTTCTCATATCTTCTTTTACATGTAATAGTATTTCTGTTCTAAGTTCTTTTATAGCTTCCTGAAGTTGTTTCTTTATGTCTGATGCTGTTGCTTCAAAAACTTCAGGTGTGCAACTCCTGATCTCTTCTGTGTTTTCATCTCCTAGACCAGTACTGCTTGGGTTGGAGGCCAGAGACTGCCTTTGCTTCTTCTTCTTGTCATGTTCCTGGTTTCTTCTGGACAAGTGGGTAGCAGGGTCCCCAGCACTTCCTGTATTGGTTATAATTACTCTGAAGTGTGTTGTCTAGGTATTTCTGCTGTTTGCTGCTTTCCCCAGTCTGCTGGTGGCTACTGGAGTATAAGCAGGGGCAGAGCAAGCTGGCCCCACCCTTCTGAGCTGGTTGACCACAGGGAGTCTTCACCACGTTAGTGTGCATCAGGTGGGTGGGGTTGGTTAGGGATAGTTTTAGGGAAACCTCAGCAGTGGCTATTGGACCGTGCAGAGGGGCAGAACTCAGTCCAAGCAATTTCCACCAGTCTGCTCTGAGCTAGGAGTGGCTGAACGAAGCCGGCTGCAGTTCTGGCTCCAGGCTTATCCTGCCCAACTCCAAAATGGCACCCGGCCAATTTCCCATTCCCTTGGGAGAACTCAGTCCCACACAATGACTGCCAGCCAGTGCAGTTCTCTGGTCTGCTGCTCCCCTCTGCCACCACCTCTCCCCGCCAAGGCCTCGGGCTTGCTAGCCACCAGCTTCACTGTGCCTATGTGTCTCCGGGTTCCAACAGCTCTTCTGGCATGATGGTCTGGCTCCAATGAAAGCACCGCCAGCTACCACCTTCTTCTGTGTAAGTCTTTCTTTCTTTCTTTTTTTATTTTTTATTCTCTCAGTGGGCTTTAATTCTCACTTTAGTTTCTTCCAGGGTTGAGGGGACCCACTTCTGTCCTTCTTGTCTTCCCCACAATGCTATATTCGAGCATCTGGACTGTTTCTCTCAGAGAGGCTGTTTATTCTGCTGCTTACTGTTCTGCCCCAAAGACCACTCTAGCAGTTTTTTAGTGAAGTCATCTATGTAGAATATCATGTCTTTTACAAATAATGATAATTTAACTTCTACCTTTCTTATAAACATAATAAAGCCTCCTTTTATTTGTTTCTCTTGTCTAATTGCTCCAGCTAAAGTTTTTAGGACTATGTTGATTAAGAGTGGAGACAGTGGACATCCTTGTCTTGTTCCTGATTTTGAAGAGAAAGCTTTGAATTTTCGTCCATTTAGTGTGATGTTGGCTGTTGGTTTGTCATATATGGCTTTTATCAGATTGAGATAAAAACTATCTCCTCCAATTTTCTGTAGGGTTTTTATCATGAATTGGTACTGGACTATGTCAAATGCTTTTTCTGCATCTATTGAAATCATATGACTTTTGTCCTTGGCTCTGTTAATATAGTATATCATTTATGGATTTACATATGTTGAACCATTTCTGCATCCCTGGGGTAAATCCTACTTGATCATAGTATATATTCTTCTTAATGTTTTGCTGCACTCTGTGTGCCAGTATCTTATTGAGGATTTTTGCATCTATGTTCATTACAGAAATTGGCTTGTAATTGTCTTAGTTGGGTCCTTCTCTGGGTTTTGGTATCAGGGTAATGCTTGCATCCAGGAATGAATTTGGGAGTATTGCTTTCCTTTCAATTTCATGAAAGAGTTTGAGAAACAGTAGTGTTAGGTCTTCTCTAAATTTCTTGGAGAAGTCAGGAGCATATCTGTCAGGGCCTGGGCTTTTCATTGTTGGTTATTAATTACATCTTCATTTTCATTGACTGATATTGGTTTATTTAGGATTTTTATATCTTCTTGATTCCACTTTGGTAATTTATATGTGTCTAGGAATTTGTTCATTTCTTCAGCATTTTCCATCTTATTAGAATAAAAATTTTCAGAAACAGCCAGACATGCCCCACGTGCCCACTGACTGCCATCAGGGATGCTTGCTTCCAGCCAGCAGCCAGCACAGGCCAGGAGAAACAGCCAGACACATTCCCATGCACCTGCCACCACTGGGGGGAATCCCAGTGCAGCTGTGCAGGTCTGGAGAAGCCCTCCTCACACCCCACCACCTCCCTGGGAACCTGGGTTTTGAGAACCCATGTGCCTGGCCCATTCACCTACACCACAGATGGGCAGCCAATACAGAAAGTGCCTGGGACCCCACAACCGGCTCATCCAGAGGAACCCGGAAAATGTCAAGACAAAAGAGTAAAAGGTAGGCCAGGGATTTAGCTTAGTGGCGTAAGTGCCTTCCTGGCAAGCACGAGGTCATGAGTTGATCCCCAGTACAAAAAAAAAAAGGAAAAGAAAATCTCAGCTCTCCAGCCCACATAGAACAAGTCTGGGAGACCTAGACATGGAATTAATTGGAAGCCATACATCAGAAATTTCTGAAGGGATAGCAATTGAGGTAAAGAAACAACTTCATGAGGGTATAAAAGTAATGAGATCACAAGTAATATCTCAAGTAAAAGAAGAAACTACAAACAATGAAAGAATTTCTGAGCATATCTAAAGAGGACATAGATTTTTTAAAAAAAGAATGTAGAAAAAATGACAGAAACCTTGAGTGAACAATAGGGGAAAGAATTAGAATGCATGAAACAGATTCAAAGAGATGTTATGGCAATTAAAAACTCCATGGAAAACTGGCAAAATTGCTGGAACAAAACTGAAGATAGACTTTCGGACCTTGAAGACAGGATTGCAGCTAGTGATTGCAAAGAGAAAGATCTTTTTAAAATAACAAGGAACCAGGAAATAACAATGCAAGATGACACAAAGAAAAATAACTTAGAGTGATAGGTGCCAGTGAAAAAGTAGGAGTCAACACAAACAACATAAAAAGACTACAGAATAGTGGGAAACATTCCAAGCATGGGAAAAGGACCTGACAAAGAGATAAGTGAGGTATATAAGACCTCCAACTAGCCATAACCAAAATAAATCTATACCCAGACATATAATAATCGAGACTCCAGAAATTCAGCGCAAGAACAGAATATTAAAAGCTCTTAAAGAAACAGATCACCTATAAAGGAAAATCCATCAGAATCATAGCAGACTTCTCACAAACCATCAGGTCAAGAAGAGGTTGGAGTGAAGTTTTTCAAGTCCGAAAAGAAAACAACTTCCAACCCAGATTAATATACCCTACAAAATTATCTTTCAAAATTAATGGGAAAGTAAGATACTTCCATGACAAAGAACAACTAAAGGAATTCATGACCACCAAACCAACTCTACAAAGTGTACTGAAGGATATTCTAGAGAGAGATAAAGCTGACCATGGTTGCAGGAACACCAGCAGAGGAAGATTGGCAAGCAGGGCAGGCAACTGAATGGAGGGAAAAATTAAGAAGCCAGCGACAGGAAAATAGCAAGGCAGAGACAAGCCAGTGCATGTTGGCTGTAACCATTAATGGAGATGGCCTCAATTCAGTAATAAAAAGAAACACAGGCAGAGTGGATCAGGAAACAAGATCCATCAATAGGCTATGTATGAGAAACACATTTAACTCAAAAGGAAACTCATAGACTGAAAGTCAAAGGAGAAAACATGATGTAGTGGATTGACAGTGTTACTCATGGTACTCATTTGTTTCTCTACATTCTAGGAATCAGCATTTGAACTGAAAAGCTAGCCTTATGGAGCGGCTAACTCATGGATAGCTGCAGGAAACAGGCAAGAATGTTACTGTTTGTTTCTTTGTTTTGTCTTTTTTTGAGACAGGGTTTCACTATGCAGTTCAGGCTGAACTTGAACTCACTGTGTAGCCCAGGGTGGCCTTGAACTCACAGCACTCCTCTTGCTTAGCCTCCAGAGGGCTGGGACTACAGGAATGTGCCACCATGCCCACCTGGCTGAATATTTTAAAGAAACTGAGAAAGCACTAATGCAATACACCTGAAGTGCTAGCTTTATGTTGTTATAATTGATGATGTCAGATGAAAAAGGTTTAGTTTGACAGATTTACAATTCATGTGAAAATGTAAGGCTTTTAAATCCTATGGCTATAACTTTACTATCTTACATTTACGAATGAGTAGGAACATTATGGTAAACATTTGAATCCACTATATATTAGTGAACCAGCAGTGTCAACAATAAACATTCACATTCAAAAAAGTTTTAAACATTGTGAGCCCATGAATTTTTATCAAAATAGCAGCAAACTATCCTGGTTTCCCCTTTCACATAGCAGTGATGTTTTACTATGATTTTTTTTTAAATTTCAGGGCCAGTTGAATTTTTTCTAAATAAAAAAGATATCAATAGTTACATGGAATACAGACTCAGTAACTTGGGAATTAATTTATTTTTGTTAGTTTTAATCATTTGATGATACTTTTTTTGGTACCAGAAATCAAACTCAGGACTTTGTGCTTGCCAAGCAGGTGTTTAAGCCACTGAGCTATATCCTTGCCTCTGCTGATACTTCTTAATGAATTCAACTAAAATTACACTTACACAAAACAGCACTTACACAAAAAACTTATTCTATGAAGTCACTTTGACAGCTAATATGAGTCACAAAATTTAAAAAACCAGCTTTTTATCCTCACATACCTTTTTAGTGATCATATTTTTCAGGTTGAAAGCACAGTTTGTTTTACAGATCTCAATGCAAGTGCAAAGGAAATTTCTGTATTTTAAAATAAATTTAATGTGCAATTAAGAAAATTTCCCCTAACCTTCAGTTGGAAATGAGTAATCTGACTTTGCTAAAAGGCAAAAATCAGGAGATTATTATTTCTATAACACTGACTTCAAAGAGATTAAAGTACTCAATTCAAAGTACATGCCTTTGAATTGATGCCAGTACTAGGCAGTGTCTACATGAAAGATATTTTTCAAAGATGAAATCAGGATCAATTTCAAATCAGCATTGCCAGATGAACATTTGCAATTTTGATAGAGAATTAAAAACTTTGAAATCTAATTAGGAAAAATATTATTATTTACTTCTAAAAAGCAGAAAAAGGGGCCGGGGATTTAGCTCAGTGGCATAAGTGCCTGCCTGGCAAGCACAAGGTTGTGAGTTGGTACAAAAAAAAAAAAAAAAAGCAGAAAAATATCTGAAAATAAAGTTTTAATTTTCATTAGACCTGCTTTACAAATATTGTACTCAATATTACATTTTTAATTTTACCAAATAAAATGTGAAAATTGATTCTCTTCAATGTTCCATAAGAACCTAAAAACATGTTCAATTTTGCCTCTTAGCTCAAAAGACCTAAAATATTCATTAAATGGTCCTTTACAGAAAAAGTCTGCCAACCCTGTTCTAGAGAAAGTGAAATCTAAGTAGGAATTTACTCAACGAAAGAAAAATTTCCAGGCATAAAGGAAAGCTTGGACACATGAGAAAAATCCTGCAGAGTATGTGAAAATTAAGAAGAAACTGTTACACATCAATCACATGAAAACCATGCTTTGTTGGGCTTGCCTTTTTAAAAAATCTATTTTATTTCCTTTTTGGGGGGGATGGGTATCAAGGATCGAACTCACGACCTTACACCTGATAAGCACCTGATAAGAGGCACCTGACTGTGCCTCTGAGCTATATCCCCGGCCCAAATCAATTTTATTTCAAATAGGAAAAGTAAAATAAAATAATAAAATAAAATAAAATTTCAAGACACAACAATCAGGGCACAATAGGGTTTGCCTTTTTGAGCCAATCTGCAATACCAGATTCTTCCAGAAGATGACGCTCGTTATTTAGTTTCCCAAAACACTGCGCTATGAAAAATGCTACAAAACATTTGAAAGAATCTTACAGGAAACACTCATATACCTGCCCTTTTGATTTTATTGTCTACATTTTATTGTACTTTTAAAAAGGACATCTCAAAGGCTGGGAATATAGCTCAGCAGCACAGGGCCTGCCTGGCAAGCACAAGGTCTTGAGTTCGATTCCCAGTACAGAAAAAAGAAAAAAATCACATCTCTACCCCTCTGTCAATATATCAGTTGTTTAACATATCAATATACCTTTTAAAATATTTTAACATATATTACATTATCTGGTACTCAATATATTTTAGTTTCCTTTCTGTCTTTTTTTTTATATCTATAGTTCTAGGTATCAAAACTGCATGCTAGACAAGTGAAATATCACCAAGTTATATTTCCATCCCTTTGAAGTAAAATTTATATACACAAAATAAAACTCATGAATCTTAAGTGAGCATTCTCTAAAGTTTAGATAAACTGTCTAATTAACCTAAAACTCATCACAACATAGGACCATTCACATAGAAAGTTCCTTCCTTCCCAGTGGCTCCTGCCTGCCTCCCACCAGAGGCAACCACTCTACTGATCCCTCCTGTCCCTGCCCCAGGTCAGTCTTGTATGGTTCAGAACTCGACCTACCATATACGGAATCATATAGTATTTGCAATTTTATGTAAGTAATTAGCATAACACTTGACACTTTCATGTTAATATGTAAATCAATAGTTCCTTCCAGTGTATTACTGAGTGGTGCATTATATAAATACATATTATAGTTTGATTATGTGAGGTGTAATAAAAATGATTTCTAAATTTTAAAAGTTATCAAAGTAAAAGATCTACTTCTGTTAATGCCTCTCAAAATATTTCCCCTCACCTCAAACACATTTATCCCATCATTCTTACCACCTTTTGAAGCAGTTCTACAAGTCCTTTTTAGTGCATGTGTTTTGTTGTACTGTTGTGGTTTGCTTGCTATTCTGAACTCATTTAAAATGTTTACCTTTATGGTCATTTTGACTTTAGGGAAGAGACCACATGGTGCCAGATCCAGTGAATAAAGTAGATGAAGACACACTGTAATGTTTTTGACAGAAATTTCTGTTAGCTAACAAACAGTTAATAGTAAGTGATCAAAAATACAATGGACATTTAGATTAAAAAATTTATTATAGTAAAAGGTACATTGATTGCCATCAATCGCCCCCAAAATACTCCCTTCTTGTTTGTAACACACTTATCCCATCATTCTTGGCAATGTCTCTATTGCTGTAATGTTTTATTACACTGTAATAAACTTCAACAATCACTTAATTTTGAATCACCCCTTGTATATTCATCTACTGATGGATGCCTAAACTGTATTTGTTATAAATAAAGCTTTAATAAACAAGTGAGTTTTTCATTTTAAAATATTTTGCATATTTTGTGTGTGTGGTGCTAGTTCAGGGCCTCACACATGTGAAGCACATGCTTCGCCACTGAGCTAAGTCCCCAGCCCCTTAAAATGTTTTTAAATTACAAAGTGATACTCATTGTTTTAGTACTGAACTGTGGGATTGAAATCTTTCAATCCCAAGGCATTTAATAATTGAAATTGTACATCATGAAAAAGTAATTTTTTTTTTTTTTTTTTTTTGAGACTGGGTTTCACTATAGACCCCTGGCTGGCCTCAAACTCATGGCGATCCTCCTGCCTCAGCCTCCCAAGTGCTGGGATTACAGGCATGTGCCACCATTCCCAGCATTAAATTTGAAGTGAGTCCCTTGTACACTGCGTATTCAGATTGTTAGTTTTTAAAATTATTTTTTGCGTTACTAGAAGTTGAACCCAGGGACTTCCCACTGAGCTACAGGCCAACTGTTTTCAAATTTCTATTTTGAGACAGGATTTCTCTAAGTGACTAAGTTCTCCAGGGTAGGGTTATAGGTTTTTTTTTTTTTTTGGTAACGGGGATTGAACTCACGACCTTGCGCTTGCCAGGCAGGCGCTTAAGCCACTGAGCTAAATCCCCGGCCTAGGCTTATAGTTTTGATTGCCTTGCCTCCCAAAGTCTGGGATTAGAGAGATGCTGACTGTAAAAAACAGTAAATAGCTTTGTATTTTAGTACCTTTAATGACATCTTTTTCTAGTTTTAAATAAAGAACTCCATGACCCTGAAAAGTATGTACCTGGTTTTATCTACCAATTATAAACCCCACCCTCCAGTCCACGTATTGTTGAAAAAATTGTCAGCTTGTTTTTCACACAACAGAGTTTTCCAGTTGCCTCCCTCTGGAGTCACTGCACATGTCCTCTGTCCCTTTTATTTCCTAAAATGGGTAGTTAACTTGACTAGATTTATATTTTTTAAAAACAGAATTTCATAGATACTATTGTGCACTTTTATCAAGAGACACTGTACAATTTTTAAACCTTATTTTCTAACCTACTTACTAAGCATTCCTTTCAAAGCATTCCCTAATATTAACGCCCAAGTCTTGGGATTGCAGGCTACAGGAAACAATGGCAGAAGGGAATAAAATTCATCCACACTAGAAAAAAGAATACTATTAGAAGGAAATACTAAGCGTCTTAGTTACTTTTCTTGTTGCTGACACAAAATACCCAACACACACAGTTAAAGAGGGAAAGGTTTATTTAGCTCACAGCTTATGGAGGTTTCAGTTCTGGCTCCAAGCAGACTGGCACGTGGGAGAGGGACGACAGTCCATAGCAGTGGAAGACAGCAAAAGCAATGAGACCGAGACAAGCCTCTTTCTGTCCCTTATATTGTATCCTGTCTCCTGGAATTAGGTTGGTGCCAATCCAATCAATGGACTGATTCAGCAATCACCCAGCCTAATCCCAGCACCATACTATGAATCAATCTAGATTCACCCACCTGTGAAAAACCCTATGACCTCATGCGGCTTTGGGGGATCGTCTAGATACCACTAATGGTCCTTTCATTCCAAAGGCATTCATTTTTACAAATTTCCGTTTTTATGTTCCTTGAACTTTATGTGGCTTTCATTTAGTACTGTCAAAATTGTTCCTTTGACCTGATCTTCTGTTCAGTATCCTTCAGCTGATTCTCCTTCCTCCATTTTCCTATCCTTTAAATATTGGTATTTATTTATTAGTTTCTTTTCTTTTCTTTTCTTTTCTTTTCTTTTCTTTTCTTTTCTTTTCTTTTTGAGACAGGCTATCACCACATAATTTAGGCCTGACTCGAACCCACTATGTAGCCTAAGGTAGCCTCCTGCCTTAGCCTCCTGCCCCAATTAGTTTTTGTTAACTCACTCTAGTCACATTTCCTACATGTGAATGACACAGAAATGCATTATCCGGGTGCCCCAAGCTACCTGACAGTGGGAAACATGGTAGCAGCATCCTCTAGCTAGTAGTATAGCCTGGCTCAGCTGCTAAGAACCCCTCATCTTGACTAGTCTGGGAAGCCCATATCTGGCTGATTGAGCAAGGTGGGAATATAATGAAGCTAGGCCATTCGGCTGAACACAGGATACTGGGGCTGGTAATAATTGTTCCAGAGCTCCTTTCAGGGTTGATTGAAATTTTAGGTGGGTCGGTTTTGCACTCAACTTTTTCCTCTACCTACTACCGTTTTCGTCCTCGTCCTTTCACAGGACTTGATCTGTAACAAATATCTTTGTTATAGATCAAACTCATATAACTCATATAACAAATATAGATAAACTCAGTCTCAGTAACTGCAGAAGCCATCTTGAGACAACAAGTGATGTCATCCTATGTGTTTTATGATCACCATCAACTCATTATTTCCAAAGTATCTTATTGCATTTAATTTCCCACTATACATTTCTAGCTTCAAGTCATACGGGAAGTCTGAAACCAGCCTTCCTAAAACTGACATTTTCCTCTGTAAGTGGTCTCTCTGTCTCAACACTCTTCCCTTGACAATGATACCACAGTTCACCAAGCCCCTATTATCAATCCTTACTCCCGTAATTACCTACTGCTGTGTTATCAAATCACCCCCAAACAGTAGTTTTCCTGTTTTTGAAATGTGTATGTTGCACAGGTTGGCCTCCACTCTTGAGGTCAAGCAATCCTCCTGCTTCAGCCTCCTGTACCTAGCTTTAGGAGTTTTAAAACAACAAACATTTATAATCTCAGGTTTTTTTTCTTTTTTTTGTACCAGGGATCAAACTCATGACCTCGGGCTCACCATGCAGGCACATACACCCCTGAGCTAAATCCTCAGCCAGGATCTCACAGCTTCTATGGGCTGGAAATTGAAAGCTGGCTTCTCTTGATGGAAATTGGAAGAGGCAACAAGTATGTTCTTCCTTAGATATTTAAAAGAGCATTGACACCTTGATTTCAGCCTGGTGATATTAATATTGGATTTCTGGCTCCCAGAACTGGAGGAGATTGTTTTTGTTGTGGTAAGCTACCAAGTTTGTGTAACTGTCATAGCAACCATGGCAAACTATGTACAAAAACATGAAGCAGTGAAGTGAAAACCACTGCTCCGTTCTCAGGAATTAGAGTCTGAGAAGAGCACCAAGTTTGGCTCAGTCCTGCTCCATAACTAAATGAAAGAGAACAGAGTATACCTGAGTCTTTGCCTATGAGATGAGAAAAAAAAAAATCCAGCAAAAAATTTATAGTTGTGTTGAAAGCTATATTTAATGACACTAAAATAAGTTCTTTTAGGGGTTTCTCTATAATTTCTCCCTATTATAAGAGTATTTTGAGCACAATTTAAATTGTAGAACAGGCTGTGGGTTACAGAAAACCCTGAAATACTGGTTTAAGACTGCCTGCCAGGGGCAGCTCAGGAATGGAGCACTTACCCAGTGTGTGGGAAACCCTGGATTTGTCCCTGGATTAGATATCCATTACAAGAAGAAAAAAAAAAATGGAAAGAAAAAAAGCCCTCTAAGAAAATAAAATGCAGCTAAAATTCTTCAGTACAAGTTTCTTATTTTCCCCACACAGCATTTATCAGAACAAAATTAACTTCAAAGATAAACAAAACAAAATGGTTTTTTTGTTTTGTTTTGTTGTTTTTTTGAGACAGGGTCTTGCTGTATGGTTCAGGCTGCCCCTACACTCACTTTTTATATCCCAGACTATCCTTGAACTCGCAGCAATCCTCCTTCCTCAGCCTCCCAAGTGCTGGGATTACAGGCATGTGCAAAATGTTTCTAAAGTGCTGGAAAAGGATTATATATGCTGAGGTTCTGTGGAACAAAAGGGACTACATACCTGCAGGTGGATCTTGGCTCCACTCCCATTAACATACACTGATGCCTTACAAGGCTATTCCTGAAAGTTTCTTTTATTAAACATTTGCTTAAACAGCAAACAGCTGAAGACTATCAACACAATTATATATTTTCTGAACATTAGTCAGCCACCTCGATTGACTGTCAAATCTTTTCAACTGTTTTACAGAACATTTTTTAGGGTATGTTGCTTATACACTTAGAAAGCATAAATCATAATTCAGTTTCCTAGTCCTGAATTCCTACACAATTCAGGAATAGCTTCTTAGCTCAGCGGTGTAAGTACCTGTTGGCGAAGTCAAAGTCTTGCCCTCCATCCAGGTACCAAAAAAATTAAAAAAATAAAAAATAAGGGCTGGGGATTTAGCTTAGTGGCTTAAGCGCCTGCCTGGCAAGCGCGAGGTCGTGAGTTCAATCCCCGGTACCAAAAAAAAAGAATAGCTTCTTGCCACTCCCAGTTTGTATGCTCAAGTGTTTAGCATTATAAGACAGGCTTAACAAACGGAAGCCTTGCTCCCATGGGGGGGGGGCCTAGCTACAGCTCCCTTTTCCAGCTCTCTATTGGGAATGCAAATCTGCAACCTATCTTTTACAACATTTTTCTGAATTATTTTTCGGGTAGTGCTATTTTTTAAATTTTGATTATGAAAACCTGAATTTTTCTGTTGCCTTCATTTTCATCTCGTGGTTTGTGTATTTTAATAAATAACCTTACATTCAAAAAATTGTAAAGTAAAAAAAAAGCCTCTGTCGGTCCCTTGACGTCACTGGGCATAAGCCCACCCGGAAAACGAGCTCCTCTCTGACCCACGACTGTAATTTGTAGGCCTTCCGCATGCACTCGTTTGTAAACAGATGAGCCGAAGTATGCAAAACCGTTACTATAATTCCTATCACTAAGAAAGCGCTCGGTGAATGTTCGTTTGAATTAATTCAAAGGGCCATCATAATGAGTTTCAGATCTTTTTTAAACAAATTGTTAAACCACGTTTTTTTCTTCTGATGCTGAGGATTTAACTCAGGGCCAAACGCAGCATGCATTCTACCACTGAGCTACAACGCTAGATTCCAAAACTTAATTTTGTTGCTTACAAAATGGGGAAATGTGGGCATAATACATGACTTCCTTAAGTTTCACCGGCGGGGTATTAGACTCTGAAGGCCAAAAACGATAACAAAGGACACCTTTCTCTTTCATTCACATTGCCTGCCATCAGGATGCAGACTCTGAAACACGAGACTACCGGAACCTAAACGACCCAGAGCCAAACGACGCCAGATCTACTTGCCGGGAGGTTACTTCCTTCCCGCCCCTAGAACCTCAGGTAGCTTCTGGCCAAATTTCTCTGAAGCTTGAAGTCGCCCGGGAAACCAACATCCGCCGCTGTTTTGGTGACATCATCACCGATCGCCGGGGTCAAAGGTAATTTGGGGCGGAGTTTCCTCCAAGACTGTATAGTCTGTTCCCATGATCCTCTCCTTCTCTTCGCCATCTTCCCTTTCCACTGCCGGCTGTCGCCATGAAGTAAGGGGCCTTGTGAATTTCAATCTGTTTCCATCCTTGCGCACAGCGCCTCTACGGTGTCCTGGACATGTTTTCTGTTTGCTTCCCTTATGGGTTCTTACTTTTCATTACAGGGTCGAGCTGTGCAGTTTTAGCGGGTACAAGATCTACCCGGGACACGGGAGGCGCTACGCCAGGACTGACGGGAAGGTAAAGGGCCGCTTATGGTAAATCACACCACCTTCGTGAGCTTTGGAAAGGAAAGGCCGATCTAATTCGGTGTAGGCGAGGTAGGAATTGTGATTAGTGTCGGACACAAACCTTTACATGAACGAGTATTGGGCCTTGATCTGGTACGTCAGATAGGGAGTGATTATGTAGTTTAGATGCCCTGATGGAAGAGGGATAACTGGGAGACCGAGATGGATAGTTCCTTTATGGCGTCACGGTTCTTTTCATTTCGGGAGGCTTAAGAGCAGTATTCCTCGCAGAATATGACACTACCCTACCATTCGTTTACCTCCTGTCTCTATAACACAGACTCTATTCATGATGATTCTGTAACAATGTCAAGTCAGCTACTTTAATAAGTTTTGAATGTTTCACTTCAGGTTTTCCAGTTTCTTAATGCAAAATGCGAATCTGCGTTCCTTTCCAAACGAAATCCTCGGCAGATAAATTGGACTGTCCTCTACAGAAGAAAGCATAAAAAGGGACAGTCGGTAAGTCTGGTGCTCTTTGGTGTTGAGGGTCAAGAAATTAAGCTTTTCGAGCACTGGTTTCTGTTAGGCAGAATTGTAATTGAGACAGTTTGTGAATTGTTGTCTTAAAAAATTGTAAAACAACAATGAAGTGAAAATATATAAAATATATTTTCCTGAACACTTTGGGCTCGAAGTAATAGTTGAAATTTGAAGGTAGCCTTTTTTGGAAGTCAGATGGGTCATATTAAGCTAATTTGTAGTAACACCGTTGAGTTGTTTTAGCGTTCTGGTGAGTGAAAATCGAATCTTTATTATGGCCATTTGGTTTTCATTATAGTTCTTATAGGATTAGCCCAAAGACATCACGGGAGTCTAATGATTCCAGCCTGTGTTACTGGTTCCTTTTCTTCTGGCACCTTTTCTTTTTCTGGCTGCCTGAAGATTTGTGAGGAAATGTATTAAGAGTGGTAGTAGGACTAGAACCAGTATTCAGGCGACGTGGAATATTTGGCTTGTTTTAGTAAACATCCCTACTTTGACTTCAAAGTCAGTAGGAGAGGCTTTTCTGGCTGCCTTTTGTTGAAGAACAGTGGGATACTAATACAGCTTTTGGTGGAGAAATGGGAACCCCTGTACATGGCTGGATGCAGAGTGGAGCAACTGTCATGGAAACTAGAATGATTTAATGCAAAATACTGATAAACTGTTCACAGCCAAAAGGAGAAAACCTAAATGTCTGTGAGTTAACAAATGGACCAAATGTACAGGATGAATGTGTTCTCAAATGCTTGGATGCAGAGATTGATTTTGGGGTTTGTTTTGTTTTGAACAGTTACATATACATGAGATATTTTGGTGAGGGCACACACAGTGTACTATGCACATACTCTGAAGATAGTTTTATGTAATAGTTTACATAAAATGCCTGCATTTTGACAGCAACTCTTTTAATGGCAAGTGAGGTATGGAGTTTTCCATCAGTTGCTAAATAGTTTTGGATTTTGAACATTTTGGAACTGAGGTATTCAGTCTGTGTATACATACAATAGGATTATAATTCATCCATTAAAAGTTGCAAGCAGCCAGCAGAAGCTTAAAGATAAGTGGAAATAAACCAGATAAAAACATGATAACGTTTTATAAGGAACTAAAATTTTCAGATTAATGAAGACTGAAAAGTAAGGGGAAAGGAAAAATGGGAACTGAGTAGTGTCTTGAATGATTCTCTCCTGTGTTAGACTTGAGTTAAATTAGGTAAGTTGACAGATTCTTAAATATGTAGTTACTAAAATCACTTTCTTGTGTGATGCTAGTGATTGAATCCAGGGCCCTGTGATTGCTAGGCAAGCTCTGTATTACTGAGCTACATCCCTTGCCCTAAAGCTACTTTCTTTGGTTATTGTACTGGAGATTAACCCTAGGACCTTCACACTGAGCTATGTTTCCAGCCCCTCTTGGAAACAGGGTCTTGTGAAGTTGGCCTGGATGGGTTCAAACTTGGGAGCCCTCTGCCAAGTTCCCAGAGTGCTGGGATTAGAACAGTGATTTTTATGAAATAGGCGGTGCTTCTCACAGATAATTTTTAGTCTTTATAAATAGTGGAAAGGTCAGAGTTAATAGGTGATTTAAAAGTTAAGTTTAACATTTTATTTCAAATAATTGATATGGATTGTGTTTTGTTGAGTGAACCTTGAAAGATTTCTTCCCAATCCAAGAAGCAAGGGTAGTGTTTCCCATATTTTTTCTGTAGGAAGAAATTCAAAAGAAAAGAACAAGACGAGCGGTCAAATTCCAGAGGGCCATCACTGGTGCATCGCTTGCTGATATAATGGCCAAGAGGAATCAGAAACCAGAAGTTAGAAAGGCTCAAAGGGAGCAAGCTATCAGGTAAAGAATGATTCATTATGTACACATTTCAGCTACTGGGGTGAATTTTATTTTTAGCTTGTTTAGCTTTATAGGTATAGAAATGTAACCTGATGTTACAGAGTTTTCAGTCATCAGATTTGTAATACAGAAGTTTACAAATTACATTGGTAATATTCTGTATGCTGTTAAAATTACTGTATAACATGTTAAGCCAACCTGAATGATGAAATTAACAAATCCTTTGGGTTTCGGGTTTACTGTGCAAATAACAGATGAGAAAGAAATGCAGTGGTTGTGTTTGTCCAGAACTCTGTCTCCGTGTTAATAAATTGTATCTGTAAGGAGTAAAATGCTCTCCCTAAAGTTATTTTTAATTCCAGGGCTGCCAAGGAAGCAAAAAAGGCGAAGCAAGCATCTAAAAAGACTGCAATGGCTGCTGCTAAGGTAATTTGGGGTTTTTTTGATTTCTTAATATAATTGAAGCTTGTGTAATCCAGGCTTGCTTTGAACTTGCAGTGTTCCTCTGCCTCAGCCTCCCATATGCATCACAGGCGTGAGCCATCATCACACACAGCCTTAGAAGTAAATTTGGAATCAGAAAAGTTTTGGTGGCAGACTAGTATTGTTTGCCCAACTTTTCTCAGTTTGTGCTTTGAAACAGCATCTCACTATGTAGTTCAGGCAGCCTTGAACTCACTGTGCAGCCCAGTCTGGCCTCAAATTTGTGGTCTTCCCAACTCAGCTTTCTTAAGTACTAGAATGACCCATGTGTATCAAGTGCCCCTGGCTTTCTTGGTGTTAACATAGTAAAAAAAATTGAGGCTTCTAACCTTCATCCTGTGGAAAAAAAACAGCAATTTTTTTTTTCTTGTTAGGGTGTAGTTTGCCCTTACCACATTCACAAAAGGAATGAAACTAGGAATGCAGTAGAGGCAAACTAGTATATAAACAGAATCAGGACATAAAAGTGAATGTTAAAAAGTTTCATAGAGTACTATAATATAATACTCTGTTATCTTTTTACAGGCTCCCACAAAGGCAGCACCTAAGCAGAAGATTGTGAAGCCTGTGAAAGTTTCTGCTCCCCGAGTTGGTGGAAAACGCTAAATTGGCAGATCAGATTTTTAAATAAAAGATCTGTAACTCTTAATTTGTGCTGAATTTTTACAATTGAAATGTTGGGTCCGTGTGGTAACAGGTGAACTATAAAGAATTTAAGACAGACAACTAGATTTTCTAGGAATGGTGGTGTGGCATGCTTAGTATGCATGAGGCCCTGGGCTCTATCCTCAATGCCAGAAGTAAAAATTACATTCTTAGGCCTAATGCCTCCTAAGATACATATACACTTTGATTGGCAAGATGTTAAATGATGTAATAGACCTACTTAACTGGTTTTATTTTGCTGGAGTGTATAGTGTATTCTTATCCCTGTGGTTACATGCTGTAGGATATGTTACATAGTTAAAGTTGATTACTTTATGTTGGGTGTGCCTTGTATTGGGTTGTCACCAACCTTTTAACTATTAACTAAATTGAAGGTATTTAACTATCAGCTGTATCAATCACCTCTTGTTTGAGTATGTTGTACTTAACTCCCAGAGTAATTTGTTGAGCTAACCATTTGACAAGTATGCCAGATTAAAAATACCGTGCTGATATTGGAGAGGGGTATATTTGATAAGGAATAGTGTAATTTGCCTAAAGAACACAACATACTAGCACTTATATAAAGTAGCTTTGTTTTTGTAACCTATCTGCAAAGTTACAAAGATGCAACAATGTAGCAAGCCAGATCCCCTTGAGAAACTTGATTTTACCATGTATAAAGGAATACTAGGTAAAGTTTGTCTATATATTTTCCCTCATTCACATTGTGCCTATCTAGGAATTAATTCATTTTTACTTTCAGGTACATGTTTAAATTCAGGTATTGATATAAAGTTGAAATAACAAAACAGGGTTTGGGGGGAGCTTCAAGTCAAACAATGGAAAATCAGAAGTGTGTAATATAGGTCAGGCAATTGGTACACACCAATAATCTTTACTATAGGAGGCTGACCCAGGAGGACTTTTTAGGCTACTCTGGGCAATTTTGGGAGAATTCATTTCAATCAACAATGAAGTGCAAGATACTAGTAGGCTTTGAGTGATAAAGGCAAAACTGAAAATACTAGGCTTGGGAAAAAAGTGTCACTTTATTTTTCCACTTAGTACATGTTTGCAGTAAATAATGGTTATATTCATTGTGGGAAGTTAGTATGCGGCCATAACACATCTAAATTATCTCACTACCCTTTACTTTTTGGTTGCCCTTTTGCAAAAGTTCCCCATTACCTATCTTTAAAATGTCCCTTTAAAAGTATTTGTTTTCTGGTTTAAATTGGAACTTAAAGAGTTATAGCTACCCAGGAGTCCTTGGCCCAGAAAAAAAGAAACAATGCCTCTCCTAGTTTTTAAGTTTCCTGGTAAAAAATTTAGCTTAGGCTAGGAAGACAGCAGTGCTCACCAAGAGAGCAAAACAATTCAAAGTACTGGCTTCTCAATGCTTTCACACTTAAGTGTGTTGTACAACTGTTGGGTGGAGAGATGCTTTCACGACCAAGATTTTCTTTAGTAGTATTTGCCATGAATTCCTATCTGTACGGTTTTAATAAATCTCAAGCGTTGATGAGGCTGGCTCAGCACCCACATCAGCGCTGGTGAACCTTTTAGGCTTTCTTTGATGAACAGGTTCACCGCCACTGACAGATCCACCAGCGTCTGAGAGGGTAGGTCTGCGTGTATCTACTCACTGCCCGTTCCCTTGGAGCGGGGCAGAGGTGCAGCTCCATCTCATTTCTTCCAGTGAGAAGTCTGCCTGAACAATTCTCAATAGCCCAAGCCAGATGGTTTTTTCAGTCTCCCGTCTTAAACACCTGTTATGCTCACCCACGAGGGTCAAAAGCGCCTCATGAAGAATGTAAACTAGGGTGCCTAAAGTGAAGGTAGGTAGCCTAAGCCCTCGGCGAGGAAGCCCGGGATTTTCCAGCTTCAGCCAAGCAGCGCCACGAGCAAAGCCCCTTCCCCCTCCCCGTGGCCACAGCCAATGCAAGCGCGGGGAGGGCTGCTGCTCCTCGCTAAAAATCAGTTAGCCTCAGCACGCATTGAAAAAATGGGAAGTTCTAGTCGGGTCGGTCTCTGGTGCCCTTAAATATATTGACTGTAAAGTGGAAACCTCTTTTCTAAATTTATGTAAAAAATACGCAAGCTTATGTTGAGCACATAAAAATAAACGAAGCCGGACAGAGGTACTTCTTTCAACCCTTCCAACACGATTGCCTTTTTTGTAGAAAATAATCTATGCCGATCATTACGGGAAAGACCTTATTATTCCTTGGGTAATTTGGAGCAACTGGTTTATATTCAGAAATAACTAACATTGAGGGGTTTAAATTTTTTTTTTGAGGGGTGAAATTTTATAACGTTTGTTAACTGAATCATCTATATATCTCTGCAAATGGGGCTTTGGTTCAGAGTCGAATTCGCTAACGCCTGAAAATCTGACGCCTATGAATTTATTTCCTCTCTAGGTGTCTCGGATGGGCTAACTGCCCACCACCTCTCACACGTGGCTCTCTAGAGAGCGTGGGAAAAAGGAAAAATAAAAAGGAAACTGCCAGGACTTAAGATGTCTACTCAACGACCCTTCCATCTCCAGGGAAAGGACTACCCGCTTCCAAAATGTCCGTCCGCAGTACTGACGTCACTCTATGGGCTCACTGCAGGCCGAAAGTGAGCGCGCTCCAATCAAGGCTCAGCCTCCGCCCTTGCCTTGCGTCACTTCCGGTGGTGCAGCAGCCATTTTGTCAGTCGCCAGCGGATCCCGCGCGCTGGAGAAGTGCAGTTCCCCCTGGTTACCAATCTGTCCGTTCTCCCGCTGCGCTGCGGGGGCCCTTGAAGATCTCTCCAGAGGCGGCGCAGTACCGCCTCACCGTGCCTCCGGTAACGTTACATCCATCAAGAGCTACAGCGCTGTCTTCCTCCTCCACCTCTGACAGGGGCCCTCGGGGAGCCGGCGTCCGCGATGTCAAGCGAGGAAAGCTACCGGGCCATCCTGCGTTACCTGACGAACGAGCGCGAGCCGTACGCGCCCGGCACCGAGGGCAATGTTAAGCGTAAGATCCGCAAGGCCGCCGCCTGCTACGTGGTGCGCGGCGGGACTCTGTACTACCAACGGCGGCAGCGGCACCGCAAGACCTTTGCGGAGCTGGAGGTGGTGCTGCAGCCGGAGCGGCGCCGGGGCCTCATCGAGGCGGCGCACTTGGGCCCCGGCGGCACCCACCACACCCGGCACCAGACCTGGCACGACCTATCGAAGACGTACTGGTGGAGAGGTGAGTGCGGCGCGGCGCTTGCGGTCCTCTGCGGCGCCTGCGGGCGGGGGCGAGTCCGAGCCGCTGCCAGGGAGCCGCGGGTGGGGGACGCGAAAGGAGCCGCACTTCCCGCAGGAAGGAGCCGCGGGCCGGGGGCGGGCCCTCGCCGGGGTGGGGCCTGGGGGCTTCCCGGGCCGGACCGGGGCGGGGCTGCGGCGGGGCCGCCTCCGCCTCCGCCTCCTGCTCGTCCCTCGGCGCCCGGCGGCGGCGCTGTCTCGCGGGGGGAGCCAGCGGCGGCGCCGCCGGCGGCTGCGTGTCTAGTCGCCCTCGGTCGCTGCAGGATCTCGGCGGCTCGCACCCCGGCACCTGAGCTGCTGTTTCCTGTGTGTTGTGCTCGGGCTTTGGCGAGTGACTTTGAGATTCTCTCGATCCACTGGCCCTCAGTTCTTAAATTCTGTTCCTTTGGAGGATTAGTGGTAAAGTGGTTAGGGGCCGAGGTGATAAGGTGTTGCAGTGTGACAGTCCTCTTAAACCTCGTTTTTTAGACAGTTTAAAGAATATCAGCATTTTTCTTTTGAGGCAGGGTCTCGCAATGTAGTTCAGGCTGGCTTTGTATTCACTTAGGTAGTCCATGTTGTCATCGAACTCACGGCAATCCTCCTGCCTCAGCCTTCCCAATGCTGGGGTTACAGGCGTGTGCTACCATGCCCAGCACAATTAGTGTACTGTGATCTTTACAATCTCACATCAAAGCACGTTTTGTTAGGAAGGGTTTTGCCATTTTGTGTGGCCATGGAGAAATTAACTCATGGGTCTTAGTGACTTCATCTGTGAATGAAGAAGTCAGATCATAGTACTGTCAGTTTATGAACATAGACCCAAAATCTATTGGCCAAATCCTTTTGTACTTTAAAAAAAAAATTCAGGCCGGGTGTGGTGGTACACACCTATAATCCCAGCACTTCTAGGCTGAGTCAAAAGGATCATTGCAAGTTTGAGACTAGCCTGAGCTATAAAGTGAGCTCAAGATCGGCCTGAACTGTATAGCGAGACCCTGTGTGACAAAATAAAAATAAAAATCTAGATCTGTATTCTTACATGCTTTCCCTTAACATATGCTCTATTAATTATTTTGTTTATTTTGGGTTTTTGAGACAGGGTCTCACTGTCTGGTACAGGGTGGCCTTGAATTCACTATGTAACCCAGCCTGGCCTCTTAATCCTGGAGGTCTTCCTACCTCAGCCTCCCAAATGCTGGGATGACAGGCGTGTGTGCACCATCACACCCAGCATTTGAGTTAATTTAATCTTAAGGAGACACAACTGGTCGGTTTGGGCAGACACTTGAACAAATGGCTCGAGTTTTAATAGTTTGGTTAAGATGACAATTACAGCTAACGGTAACACTGACCAAGCTTTTACATGCAGACGTAGTTTTGAGGACTTTAATTTTTTGGTTTTTGATTTTTTTTCTAAATCTTAAAATATAAAACTTTGTGAGGTGGACATAATTAACCGTTTTACAGATGGGAAAACTAAAAGCACACAGTTGGGTTTTATGGTTCTGTTTTTTCTTGTGCTATTGGGGATTGAACCCAGGACCTGGTTTGTGCTAATGTAGGTAAGTGTTTCACCTCTGACTTATATATCTTTAATATTTTGAGAGAAGGTCTCATTAAACCAACCACCCAAGGCTGCCCTCAAACTTTGGATCTTTCACCCTCAGTCTCAGCAGTAGCCTGGAGTATTAGGCATGTGCCCCTAATCAGGCTCCATGTGTTCCTTTTCTGTTTTATTTTGTTTTTTGTATGAGACAGGGTCTGTGTGGTTCAGGCTGCCCTTGAACCTGTGGCAATCCTGCCTCAGCCTTCCCAGTGCTGGGATAACAGATGTGTGCCACTGTGCCCAGCAGGCTTTATATATTTCCTAACCATTGTTTTGTGGTGCTGTATGGTGTTTACTATTGAGAATTTTTCCTTATTAAATGGACTTTCTTATGTGTTGTCTAATCCATATTTTTGTTTTTAGTATGTGTTGTCTCAAAAAAACAGAAAAGTAAAACACCTCATACTATGTTAGCTCAGTTTAAAAATGAAATCATTGAGCTGGGCATGCTGGTGCACTCCTGTAATCCCAGCACACAGGAGGCTGAGGTAAGGTGGATCATTGCAAGTTCAACACCTTCCTGTGCTACAAAGTGAGCACAAGGCCAGCTTGAACTGTGTAGTGAGACCCTACCTCAAAAAAGACCAAAAAATTAAAAATAAATAAAAATGAAATCATATGTTCATAGTTGTGGAATTTCAAAAACCTTACAAATCCTGAGCAGGTAGCTATTCCCCTTGGGGGAGACAGGCCCTGAGATCCTTTTAGAGGATCCACAAGGTGAGAATTATTTTCATAATAGCATTTAAAGCATTATTTGGCTTTTTAACCCTTATTCTTTCATGTATATACAGTTTTCCAGAGGCTGTATGACAAATGGTATGTGACAACAGGTCGAATGCAGAAGAATTTCTAATCTGTCTGCTGTTTAGCCACAGATTTAAAAGATTTGCAAGAATTTAGGAGTACCACTCTTTTCACTACTTTTTTGAAGTTATTTTTCATAAAAATGCTACTTATGTAAAGATATAATGGATTTATTGCATTATTTGATCGAATTTTTAATTATTTTAATATTTTGTCATTTGAAATCAGAATATCTAGTCAAGATCAGCAATTAGTCTTTGGTTATTAGCTATTTATTTTGATGTTTAACACTGTTTAGATATTTCTTTATAATAGGCTTATTATATTTTATTATAAAACTTTTTAAAAATACATTTTTAATATATTAATGGAAGGGGAAGAGTTTCACTAATCAATTTCTTCATAAGTAGTTTGAAAAAATTTTAAACTTAAGCAATTTACATAGCAAACTTCTATTAAAAATGAGAGCTATGCTAATTGATTCTATTCCAGATATATTAGTAGCAGATACTGTTAATGATCTAGAATTAATAGTTGATAAAATAAGCATTTAAATTACCATTTCTTAATGTGCCACAAAGTACAAAAAAGGGCGCTAGAGATACAATGTCTGAAGCCAGTATAGATTGTTATGTGTGAACTAAAAACATTTGGAGAATGTAGACACCAAAGAAAGAGCTATTGATTTGTCTCCTTTTTAAATTTTAGATTTTTAGATTAGATATGCTCAATAAGTAATTCATATCTCTTGAGTCTAGCTTCAGTAAATAATAACATTTTGTTAGTACCTGTACATCTAAAGATTAGTTATCACAGGGACCCAGTTGGAAAAACATGAAACCTTCCATTGCAGAATATAACATTCTCTATTTTAAACTTGCAGAAAGATAAAATAGGTAAAACTTGAAGATACAGGTACAGGCAAGGACTTTCTGAATAGAAATAATACCAAGAATTGCACAAGAAATAATACCAAGAATTAACAAATAGGTTCAGATCAAATTAAAAGTTTCATGCACAGCAAAGGAAACAACCAACAGAAAACAGACAACTACACAATACCTTAAGGGGGGTTTTTGCCAGTGATTCATTGGACAGAGACTATTATGTAGACTATGCAAAGAACTAAAAAAAAAAATTACTCAAAAGAAAAAAAAATCTATTAAAAAAAAAAAAGAAATGGGCAGCTAAAATGAATAGACACTTCTCAGAAGAAGAAATAACAAGTCCCCAGTAAATATATGAAAAAATGTTGAACATTGCTGACCATTAGAGAAAGGTGAATTAAAACATTGAGATTCCACCTTATTCAAGAAAGAATGGCTACTATCAAGAAATCAAATTACAAGCTCCTGACTTACAAACAAGTTCCATTCTGGGAGAATATTCTTTTTTTTTTTTTTTTTTTTTTTTTTTTAATTTTATTTAAAGAGAAAAAAAAGCAATACAGAAAAAAGGGTAGAAACAATACAAAATCTCAAAAAAAACCATAAATCACTAGTTGACAAACCACATACTGTCTCTGGGAGAATATTCTTAAGTCAGATTTGTTTAAAAGTCCAACAAAGTGAGTCATATACACACACCTTTGACATAAATACACAATGTAAAGCATGAAAACATATACAAAAATACTGTAAATAAACTTTTTACTTTGCAGTTAGCTTAAATTGGTATAATACAGTGCAACAACTGGCATATATGGAATTGTATGGAGAGAACTGACAGTAAGATAGTTACTAACAGGAGGGAGGGTAAGTAGGCGATGAGAGAGCTAAAGGATCATTGACAATAGGAGATGGAGGGCAAGACGGAATTTGGCCCATACCTGATGTTGGAGTTTATGGATCATCAGCTATTTCCACAATTTGTATCTACAAATATTAATAATACAAGGTCGTCCATTTGTATCTGTGAAAGTTTACAACTCAAATGTAAGTCCGGGACTTACTGTGATGACAAATGCTGGCAAGGCTGTGGGGAAAAAAGAACCCTCACACTGATAAGGGAATGTAAACTAGTACAACCAGTATGGAAATCAGTATAGAGATTCCTCAAAAAACTAAAACTAGAAATTCCATTAACCCAGCTAGAGCCCTTCTAGGTATCTTCCTAACCAAAAGTGTTAAAGACAACATGTTTCAGAGAAACTTCTATATACCCATTTTGATAGCAGCACAGTTCACAGTAACTAAATCTTTGCAGCACCCTATATGCCCATCAACAGATGGATAAAGAAAATGTGGCATTTAAACATGGTGAAATATTTTTCAACCATAAAGAAGGATAAACTTGAGTCATTTTTAGGCAAATTATGCATTTGAGACTATGGTGTTGAGTGAAATGAATCGGACACACAAGCTTAAATACTGGATAGTTTCTCTTATATGAGGAACTCATCAAGGAGGCAAGATAATCTGATGATTCAGAGTATAGACTCTGAAATTACACTGTTTTAAATGAGAAACTCAAATGTAAGTAAAAATCAAAATAATAGATAACAG